>JALPQI010001897.1:0-123968 GCA_025490895.1 Thaumatotibia leucotreta
TCTAAATCTTTTTATTAGATTAGCGAGATGCGGTTTCTGTGAACTTGGTTTTTTCGCAAAATCTTCTTTTATTGATAAATGGACCAATATATCTATAGACCAATGAAAAAAATACCCTTCTTTCTATCAGATGGTATTGCAGCGTGGAAATGTAAGTAACAACATATTTAGAAAATTGATGTTTTAATCAGCCTGCATTCTGTAAATTCCTCAGTCGTAATTGAGAATAGAAATAAATAAATCAGATTTATTTTTCGACAGTGGCCTGCGGCAGCGTCTATAATAATTATGTTCTCATACAATTTAAGATGAAATCTCACGCAGACTCTCGTTTTGTCAGAATGCTCTATTTAAACTTTTGACTTCATAATAACATACCTATTACAAGGTACATTTGTAAGGCCGCCTGCTGAGTCCCTTAGGTGTCCTTGGCTTGGATTCAATAATCAGACATACTTTATACGTCTTACTATGGAAATATCAACCTTATGGGTTTAAAATAAGTTGTAAGTTAGTTGAAAGGCCATTTAATAGAATGCGTAGCCACAGGGCGTATCTGTTTTGTCAAGTTAGTCATGTGAATAATTCCTCACAAATCCTTTTACTGATTATCATTTATTTGTAAAGGGGAACTGACAATAGACTTAGTGCACATAACCAGCACATAAGTAATTTTTTTAACAGAAGGACGAATAATTTCATGCTTGCAATGAAATCAAGTATACAAGCAGTGAATCGACACTAAGTTACCTTCGTGCAGCTAGGTAAAAATCAAATAGTGCTTGCACTATTTGACTACTTTTGTAATAAGAATTGATCTTGATCAATTCTTATTACAAAAGTTTTCTTAGAAGTAAACTGGGAAATATTTTTACATCTTTTAATTTGTGTGTGTAAGTGAAAACTCCTAAAAGTTATGTTCATTTTACTATATTTATACTTTAGCTAAGAATTGCGGCAAGTATCTATTTATATACAATACAAAATCTTACTGCCGCTAAAAATAGCTAATTCATAATATCCCACGCATTGTTCAAAAATAGAACAGACGTGTCTTAGTAGAGCCCTCTACGGCCAGCTCGCCTACGCGCTACGCCGTAGCCGCGTCCTCGTAGACACAGATCGATTTGCGGTTACAAGTGACAAAGTTTTTCAAGATGGCGTCCGGGGGGTCTAAGAAGGGGGGAGATGCTCATATTTTTTACTGTCGGGGTGAGCACTGGAGCCGATCGCAACACCGCTCTCCACTCTCTCGGCCTCTTAAAAGCTGCCGTCGTGTGTCTGTGTTCGTTTCGGATGTGTACTTAATGGCCATCTATGTGTGGGGCGCACTGCGGCATCTTTACATGGGCTGAGCGAAGTTTGCAGTGCACATAACTGAATATAGTGTGTGTTCTAGGGACGCTAAGAGGCAATCGCTTTGATGTAACAAAAGTTTCGAAAGAATTGCTGTTACTGTTTATGCATGCTCAGGAATACTCGCACACCTAAACACAGTCAGGTACTAGCATACTTAATTCAAATGCGATATAAGGTAATTCTATTTCAATTTCGAAATAGCAATTGCGGCTTATTAAATTATGGAGTACTACCTATTAATTCATACAAATATGCACTTCCTTATGCTTTAGAAGAGTTATAATAATAAATTCGAAAATCACTACAATAAACGTATTTTTTATTTTAACAATGTATCATTCGAGTAATATATTTTGTAAGTTGTATAGCATATTTGTATGTTAAGTAAAAGCTGCGCACAGTTTAAAGTAGTAATAATGTGTAATAATTTAATAAACCACTTGTTTTTTGTATGGAAATCGAAGCAATATTAACAAATCCATGCACACACAATATGCTCTGAAACGGAAATCCGTTTCGCCAGTCAGCACCATTGCGAATCATCACATTCATCACTTATGTATGCCAGCAGTTAATAACATTTGCGCGAGTCAACACGGTAGATACTCGGTGTCCCGGATAAAGCGCGCCGCCGCTGGCTGTTTGAGAGGCAGAAAGTCGCTACTGACTTTTTGTCGACTGCCGAGAACCCGCTAGGCGTGTTCAGTTTTAGTATACACTATATTTTTTTACTTAGGAGGAAAATTATGCAATTACACGTGTAACCATCTCATTGGAATGCTGCAAGGCCAGACGGTATAGAAGTCCATCACTGAACATATGTAGTATAGACAAATAGTACCGGTTAGGCAACATTTGTGCGACAACTTGGTAGATACTCGGTATCCCAGATAAAACGTAAAGCTGGTTGTTAGAGAAGTAGAAAGACGCTACAAATTTTTTGTCGACTGCCGAAAACCCGCCAGCCGTGTTCAACCGTTTTGGCACTGACTTTTTACTCGGTAGATAAAATGTTGCAATTGGCTAATCGTGTAACGATCTCGTATTAAACAGCGGCAATCAAACGGAAAAACCGCAACGCCAGATGGTACAGAAGTCCATCACTAAACCTATGTACATATTTAAGCAGCGCCGGTTAGGTGATATTTTAGTAAACACTTTCCTTTTTACGCAGTAAGAAAATGTTGCAATTGGCTATGTGTGTAACTATCTCGTATTGAACAGCGACACGAAATATGAAATGAAACCGAAAAAGTAGAAGCACCTAACCAGGTACTTCTACTTTTTCGGTTCAATCGTAATTGATGGAAGTTGTTAGAACACAAAGTTACTGCTTCATAAATAACAATAAACATAGAACTATAATTAAAACAACATTTAAACTCTCTATATTGTACCTACCAGTTTTTTTACAAAAACTATTGAACTGAAAAAGTAGAAGTACCTAACCAGATCTTTCTACTTTTTCAGTTCAATCGTAATTGATGGAAGTTGTTATAACACAAAGTTACTGCTTCATAAAAAAAATAAACATAGAACTATAATTCAAACAACATTTAAACTCTCTATATTGTGCCTACCAGTTTTTTTTACGAAATCATGCATTCATTTAACAAGAAGTACATTACATGGAAAACAGACTATTTGAATAGTCAATAACAGAAACAAAAAATATCTAAGTTAAACATCACCTAAGCTAATTCACTTTCAAATATCCTGTATTCATTACTAAACCAACATTTGCCTTTCTTGTCTAATATTCAACGATGTGTTGAAAAATTAAAATACTTAAAAACTCAGTTACGTTTCGCTGTACCTAGCCTGCGCTGTGCATACAATCCGGAGCAGCGTACAAATTAATTTCAAATGGCCCGCGGGCCTCCCGTAGACACGTGCAATATGGCTATTGATAATGTAACTAGATCATAAATAGCCTCAGGCCGATGTGGAAGACCGCATGGGAAAAGAGTTGATTAAATTTAAATGTACTTTCCCTTGATATGATAACATACATTAACAAATAAATAAATTTCTTAGGACATTCTTACACGAATTGACCTAGTCCCATGGTAAGCTCAATTAAAGCTTGTGACGTGAGTGCGGAGGAGTGGCGATACATATCATCATCATCATCATATCAGCCGAAAGACGTCCACTGCTAAACATAGGCCTCCCCCAAAGATTGCCACAATGACTGGTCCTGTGCCACCCGCATTCATCAGACTCCTAGATACATATAGATACTTAAATTAGATAGACAAAAACGACCAAGCAACAAATATATAAATATTTGTTGTTATCATAAGGTAATAAATATACAAATAATGCCCTCGGCGAGTATCGAACCCGATTCGAAAGTTATCATTTGATTTTGGCAAAAAAACTGTTGATGGAACGATGTTTTAAACTTAATGTAATATTTTTTTATTTCATTTATTTATAATTGTAATAACCTATTAGCCTAATAAGAAATAGCTATTAGTACCTGCGCTAAAATTGTGTAAAAGCTTATTCCTGACAAATTGAACAAAATAATAAGCCAGCCAACATAGTAGAACATAAGGGATATCAGATCTTTCCCCATCAAGCGCGACAAAGGGGGTTTAAAACAAAAAGAACAAAAGCACGAAACAATGCTCGGATACGCACAGTTTAATGTGAGAGTTTTGTACCCATTATACTCGTATATTGACTGCATACTTTCAAAAACTCCCATTTTAATGAAATAATAACAAATATAGGTTTACGTATCAGTAAAATAAAGTTTATAATTCGAAGAAGCCACATGTGAGATACGGTAGCGTGAAAATATGCAATGAATATGGGAAGAACTAGGGTTTGAATCATTGTACCTAACTGAATCGTTTTATTTTTTATTTTCGTTTTATATGAGTGATGGTTGAAGCATGTGTTTCACTATGCCATTCATGTTATGCGTTGTAATTATTTTAGTAGGTAGGTACATAAGAGATTTCATATTTAAAACTCCTAATCTAGGTATTTTGGTGCCTAAGAATAGAAATAAAAGGATGATATCAATTAGATAATAACTTTACAAATGTTGTGAAATGTATTTTGTGTTTTAGTATAACAATTTACAAACAAAATTATAATTTATTAAATTAGTTACGTCCGCAATGTTTGATCTCCACGTATCTGGTTACTAATACACAAATTATACGAGTATCATCTCTTAAAATTATGAGTAATATCTGTAAATTGATGTGACTTAACGACTAGGTACCGATTCAGCTACAAGGACTTATAGGCCCTGGTCAGAGAGGGGAGGGAGAAATGGAATGGAAAATAAACTATACTGTGTGCAACTATGTATAAAAAATAAAATTAATATCTTGGGACATCTTACATAAATCAACCTAGAGTCCGCGGTAAGCGCAATTAATAGTTTGTGATGTGGGTACCAAGCGACAATATACATATATAATAGATAGATACTTACAGGTACTTAAATAGATAAACAGCCAAGGAACCAATATGTGTGATAAATAAATACACAAATAACGCCCTCGCCAGGATTCGCATCTGGAACCTCCAGCTCCTTAGGCAGGAGGGACGGAGGCTGCATGTCAAAAGTAGATGCCTACCACGAATCAATTAATCTTTTAAACCCTGAAAACAACTAAATTAGTCGTGAGTTATCATGTCTAGCAACATTTAAAGTTGTCATGGCGTATACTATCAAAGCATTTTTCTTGCTGACAGATTCGATATTCATCAGTCGTAATATTTTGGTGTAAAAGGGAAAATTTAAAAGGACTTAATATTACTTACATAAAACCTTTCAAATTTTCCCTCTTAAGTAAGAAAGTATTCATCGTATTACACAGTTATTTACTAAGCCATTCTCCGCTTTACCAAGGCAGCATCACCGTATCGCGGATATCTAAATACGCGGATCCTATTAAATCTGAAATAGCTATCCAATCAGTGCGCGCACGCTTCGCCGCCTTTATGCGTCGTTACGGCGTAATGTTCGAGAACCCATGCTCTTACTTACCCGTGCCTACATAATTACCATTCTGATATTAAATTCATATACAAAGTAAATTAACAACAAATAAAATATTGACTAGGAGTAACAAATATTATATGTCATATTTGTTATCAATAATCATATTTATAACAAGCAATAAAATACCAAGTTCACAAATTTCCCGGGCGGAATATTCAATTGAAATAATTTTATTTGTTCCAATACCTTGTTTTAGGTAAAGTCAAGTTGGATAAGTGAAACAGTGGGGAAACTGGAACAGACAAACACACATTTACAAAAGATACTCATTTTTCACTTACCCAATGTAACTATTTAAAATATATTAATTTTGAATTTCCCTTGAGTCCTGTACAGAATTTCCCTTGAAATTTAATGAATTTGAATAGTGAGCAAAACTTGACAAAAGCTCGTTAGAGGTTAAAGCTTTCCCTCCTACAAAACTACAATAATTGTGATTGTTCTTTACTATTATTGCGTAATGACAACAAAGCAATATTACGCCAACAACGAGTAAGATTCTACAGGTAGAAGTTTCCCAAAGTTGCACGAGGTCACGGGTCACGTTAACACAAACATGATGGCACACTCCATCCGAAAACACGCCTCCAACTTTACCTATAAATAAGTTTGTTTAGGATATCGGTGTATCCAAACCTTATTACATAACATCCAAAAGAGCTTCGGTAATTTTCCGCGCCTTCGCATCCCTGGATCCCTCATCTAGGGCTGTCAAAACTCCCCTGCGATTGATAAAATAGCTCCACTGCACAAACCGCCGAAACGGTAGAACTCACAAAAGGCAGAAAGTCCTCGACGGCTCTCAGCCTAAACGCTTTAACTATGTCCCAACCCCATACTTCAGGATTGCTCACTCCACTTGTCTCCAAAAACCCGTGAATATTTCATAGGATTCTAAGCCTAATAACCGGGGAGCAAGTGTTAGCTTGCTGTGGGGTGGCCGAGATAATGATGGCACTTCAGCCGATGGTTTTGGTATTGCTTCTAATTGGTGGTGGTCCTCATGTAAAACTGTTGCACGCGCCACCCCTATATTCAAATATAAGTAGGTAGATACATACATAATAGGTACCGTACCTATTGTATATCTATTGAATATACGTACCTACTACAGAGCTTGCGTTTGTGTTCGAGTCTAAATGTGCATTGTAACTAAACAAATAATGCCTGAACCGATACAAATACACAATATGGAATCCTTTGTTTCGAAGAGGTAATAGCAACTGCACGGGACGCTTTCATATTCGCTTCATATTATGCATAGACTCATTATTAAGTGCACACCGTGTAACATCAAACTAGTTCAAGCAATTCGCTTAAATTAACTGCTCCGTAAGAAAATCTCCAAATGTAACATGATACAGTAAACATAATCAGTTTTACTACTACTAGGTACTATTTTTACAAGTCTTAAAGTGTAAACAATAGGTTGTTTAAATAAACTTACATTTTAGTTACGCTCATCAACTAAGTTTTAATACTGAGTGTAGTCATATAATCTAAAAAACAACCTTGCTTTTATGGAATAGGTCGCAAGTTGAAAAGTAATAGTTATATCTGAAAAAGAAACAGTGTTCATAAAGTAACCGGATATAATATTGGCGCGAGTATAGTCATAAAGTAAGACAGGCTGAGATTTTAATTAGGGACCGTGTCTAATTTGGTCGTGAATTTTTAAGTGATATTCTTTTAGTAAAAGTTATTTACATCAATTTAGATGAGCAAACAAATACACGTAGAGTGTAAATTTCAACCAAAGAATCTAAAAATGTTACTTTACCCTCAAGCGATACAAATATTATTGCTGACGATTGATATGCTAATTGCTTAATGATCTAGATACCATTTCACAGTTTTCCCATGTTTCCTAGCCCACCCTACAGATTAATCGCTACCTACGATATTTGTTATACCCTATACAGGATGTAAGTCTAATACGGGCGAAGCTCTTAAGGGGTGTTAGTTTACGACATAATAAGTACATTCAAATAACTTTTACTTAAAATCAGATCAACAAAATTTTCCATACAAAATAATTCGGCGCGCAATGTAAAGCAACATACGCGAGTTAAGCACTCGTTGACAGCTAATTTCAAAAGCAGATGACATAACTGCCAAATCAACAATAACAAATGTTCATACCTACATTGCTGCTCCGATAATCTTAAAAAAATTCTGTGGGGTGTAAATTAAGATTAATTTTAAAAAAATCTTGTAATCCATGATTACACTAATGAATCCCATGCCTGGTTTAATTGATCGCCCGTATTAGATTTACACACTGTATAACAAGGTGTTAAAAACGGAAAGTAAATTTACATTAATCAACAGCGAATATAGCCAAGGCAAACTCATAGTAAGGGTGTTTGTCACACGAGGACTTTTTTATTCTCAACATCAGATAGGCACACTGCAAATGAGCGACTAGATTTTTGAATCCGAGTGAGTTTAGTCAGTACCAAAATGATACCCGTTTTTAAGCCTTGAATATACTTTTCAGTGCAGATGGCGCTTTATACGCGCTAGTGCGAGAAGTGGTTCATTTTATGTCAGGTCGAAATCTTCTGAGTGCCATATGTACTGAAAAATTAAAAAGAAATTCGTAACTCGTGGCGATTTACATAAAGTACTCCCTTCGGTCGCTTTAGTTTATCGCCACTCGTTTCGAAACAAAATGTTTCGTACTTGTATCGTAATGTACCTACTATTTTAATAGTCACATACATGTATTTCGATTCATGCAGAAAAAATATGAACTAACAACAACAAAACGTTCCTAAATATCGGCGATTATTTTTGGGTCGATCAATTTAATATGTTGTGATCAATGTTAAGATAAAAAGATTTAAAGTCAGGTGTTACGTGTATGATATTGATAAGAATTATATAAATAATGTGATAAGAGATCTAACATGAGATTGGAATTTTAACAAGACAATCGCAATACGATCAGTCTATGTGTGAGGCAGAATGTAAGCTAAAAAAATTAATTAATATTGCTGTCCCTTGGTGTACTTACTATTAAAAATAGTGATCGATACAGTATAATCATTGAATACAAACAAAAGGTGAAAGGCGTCTATGAAAATCATTACGATTCGGCACGCATCATCTCACTTCCATTTTTAATTAATCAACGTAGCTTTTCACACATATTAAATTGCGTATTTAATTATATACGTAGGTACGATTAGGTAATCAGCTGATAATAAGAAACGTGACCAAAAAGTATGTTTGTTTAGAATCCACCTTAAATGAGACTCTAGTTGATTTCGGCTTATAAATCGTGGTCTTAAAAGGCCGAAGTTGTCGCCGTATCTGATACCACCAGTAATTCAAACCTGCATTTCAGTTACCTACAGTTCGGTTCAGATTTAACTCATTCATGAATCGGGAACACAAATCTGCAGCCAATAATACATTTATTTTCTCTTGTATCTCAGTGTCCTCGTCATGAGTTGTCCAAGTAAGTGTTATTTAGATTCTATTCATCCCGCTCGTGCTCCCGACCTAGATGGATAGTCATCAGTATGTTTAGTATGTTACCCAGTCGATGTAGTTTTCTCACGACGAGACCTCATGGTAAGGACACTAATCTCAGTTTAAAGGATCGATCATACTATTATATGTAAAATTATACCAATAGTATCTTAAAAGTAAGCCACGTTCCTATCGCATGCCCTCCACAAGTCCACACCGCTGCTCAAAGTACGCCGACTCATCGTATATTGAGTAGTTTTACGCAGAAAAACAATTAAGTACTTAATACGTCGAGATTATACATGCATGGCCGTATTGGCTTTACCAAAAACGTAACGCTTGTGGCAGGTTACTGCGATTCAGTGCCGTCCTCATATTTTTAGCTCAATCTTTTAGACTAAGTGAATTCATTGCTAAATATCGCGAATATAAATCGAAATCTACAATTTATGTACATAGATTAAATCTAACTAATCTACTTAATCTAACCTATATCTAAGATTGGCCCTTGTGGCATTGTACCGAGGATGCTGGCGGCATTTCCTCGCTGTATCGCAATACTGATGCGTTGTGCGAGGAAGTTGCCAGCTCTTCGGTCTTTAGTTACATCAACCAGACGTTTCGCGATCTCAGCAAACAATTTGCGTGCGCTGGGGCCCCAAGAACCTAAAGTTTCTAAGCCAAACGGTACAAAATCGTACTCTTTGCCGAGGCCCTTATATTTATTACGTTTTAAAAATTCGGCATTTTCAGCCGCAGCGGCTGCCTTAATCGAAATAGATGTGCCGCTTCAGTGTAAGAGCACCATGATCTCTTAAATGCGATCCAGTGTAAAGATAAAGATAAAAGATAAAGATATTTTATTTGCTAAGGACACACAGATATACAAGTACAGATAGTAGGTACAACACGGTTTCGGAAGCAGGTATCCTGTCGTCATCCGACATGCAAATTATGTACAGAAATACAAACTACCTATATTTATCATTAAAATTAATACATTTACTTTAAATTGGTAATTATATGACATTACTATTATCATTAATCATTAAGGATTTCAATTCATTAATTATACATTTTGTTTCCTTTCTGGTATGCAGAAATTTGACAAGAAACTATCCAATTTATATAAACAATAGCCCAAAATTATTTTTAAAATTATTAAAATTCAAATTACACATTTATTATTACATATTTATTACATTTTTATTAATAGTAAGTCAATTTATAATTCCCTTCCATTCGTTCGTTCGTTCACGCGTTCCGCCATTTTCACTACATCTTTCATTTGATCAACGGCCATGGCGGCAATCGCACAAGCTTCAAAAACATGGCACCTGCGTTTAACTAACGATTTAGTGAGCTAAAACAGCTAATCATTTTGCTCAAGACTATCAACATGGATTCATCGAAACTACAAGGTATGTTCTTTATGTTTGTTTTAAGCCTATATTTTTTACTCGGCTATATAATGTTATACAATTACCCAACAAACAATAATTATTAAAAAGAAATGCCGTTAGACGAGAACTTATTTGGGTTTTCCCTTTTGTTATAGGACGAGGGCGTCAGAGTGAAGAGCTTGCAAATTCTCCTGTCGGGCAAGAAGAGGTACAAGGTTGATTTTATTGTATTTTTCGATTATTATACTCTACATATTCTTTGGTACTATAAAAACAGTGCTCTAGCAGAAAACTATTTAACATCTGTTTATATTTCGTACCGTTTAACTGTTTTATGCTGTCCGGCAAATCGTTGTATAGAACTATGCACATATTATACGCATTATTTTTGTAAATCGTTAAGTGGCATCGAGGTTGATGTAAAAGGTTCTTGTATTGTGTTCTCTGGCTCATATAGAATTCTGACCTCATTTTAAATAAGTCTGGTCGGTTTTTTACTAGTTCACATGCTTTTTTTACATACATGCAAGGCAGCGGCAATATATTTGTCTTGTATGCTCGGTTTGATACATTGGTCAAGAAGATCTGCTGGGAGACCACCGACAAGATGGTCCGACGACATCTGCCGAACCGCAACAAAGCAGTGGATGCGACTAGCACAGTACCGAGGAAAATGGCGTAATAAAGAAGAGGCCTATACCCAGCAGTGGGTGGACACGGGTTGAATAGATAGATGATACATTTTTGACAGTTATTCTATGGAACTGTTATATCGCGATTCAGATTAAGTCCTAAACTGAGTCGCATTAGTAAATCGTGATAGCCCCCCCAGCAGACTTAGCACATGATTGGTGCGACAGTATGTCGCCGCGAGATAGATCTCCTGTCTTTGACTAGCTATATTAACAAAAGAGGGACGGATAGACTATCTCGCGGCGAGATACTGTCGCGCCAATGATGTGCTAAGCATACAGGTGCCCCCAGCACACTTAGCACATGATTGGTATATCAGTATGTCGCCGCAAGATAGATTTTCCATCTTTTACTAACTATATGGATAAAAGAGGGATGGATAGTCTATCTCGCGGCGACATATTGTCACGCTGATCCTGTGATAAGCCTAATGTTTAAGTGCATAAACTGACTTGCGAATCGCATCCAGTGTGACAACCAAAGGAGCACCGGAGATCGTGACTGGCGTCACATTCCTGCTGTGACTGCCACCCAACACCGCGGTTTACGACCGCCATTAATGACAAACGGTAACGACCGGGAAGAGAATCGATTCAGTGCCGATTTTACTATCGACTCGCCATAACAGATGGAATGTTTGTTTTAACGATTGCGATCATTTTGGATGTGTTGTAGTAAGATTCGCAAAGCGGATGGGGTTAATATTAAAAGGTATAAAAGACTATTTTTTTTCTTATAAATGCTTATTTCTTTCCCGGATAGATACCACCGTCTTACCGTTAACCTGCCGCTAAATAGCGATGTTTGCACTGCTGTGTTTCGGTTTGGGGGTAAGATAGCCGATGTAATTACTGGCATAGATAGAGGCAATCGATCTAAGCCCTCAGGGTAGGCAGCGCATAGGTGATTTTTTGGTCACTATATCCATAGGCCTCAGTTCCTGCTTTCCATCAGGTGGGCAGAGAGCTCAGTTGTCTACCTTCGTCACATAAAACACTAACTGATAGTGATAAGATACGTTGAGACGTGCCACAATGCACCCGAAAACCTGAAGATGAATGACATCGCATTCAACAGTAACTACGCGAGTTGAACACATTATAATATTTTAATAATACGCAGGTTAAAGATCAAGGTTGGGTGGACGTTTAACCATATGCTACAATTTTGTTTTACGTACTCCAAGAGTCTTGAATATGTTCTAATCTATTCCAGTGAACAACATGCGTTATACTACAAGCATAGTTGGCTTAATACACTGCAAAAAGTTGAACGAATGAGAAGAAGAATGTTTTGGTAGGCATCAAAATCCAGTTTGCAAGAAAGAGTTGTCTTCAAGTTTGCACACGTAATTCTACGAAAAGGGAAGTAAGATTATCACCGCAGTTGGTGATCATATTTTTATTTTGTCCGTTAAAATATGCAGATCTTTATCTACATATTACGCGTTATTTTTGGGACACCCTTTATAATAGTTGATAAAATAAATGGTGTTTTGTTTGCGTAAATACTTTAGTTACCGTTAATTCCAGTAAAATAAAGTCCATAAAACCTGTAGCGATTTCAATATTATTTGAAATTTAAACAAAATTTAGTAGTGGTCCCACATTATTTACCATAAAGTCGCATTTAATTATACATGCAGCTACACTTACGGCGTTTTAGAATAAAACCAGCTTAATGCGCTATCAGGAGATAAAATATCCAAAATGATTACTACAATCATCAAGCGTAACTATCAGGAGAGATATCATCAACACATACCAACAGGTGTGCCAATCTAGACTTTATTTTGCGTTCAATAAAACCGCTTTAAAACTCAAATAATCTTCTCAGACGATTTCCCAGATAAGTGAACCTGAGGCCACAAAAAGGAATCTGGGCGTTGACGCAGGCAGTGGTCAAGGTAATAGATTCGCAGAGATGGTTTATTTCATGGCTGAGTTATGACTTCATTATATTGTTTGCCACTACTCTGCAAGCAAAATCCGTGACGTCGCGGTATATATATTACTTTTTTTGAAGACGAGTATTATCTGACCTTCTAAACCAAAAAAGGTTACTCGTGGTGAGATTGAGCTCCGGTTTCACCTCAAGGCTTTTCTTCGAAAATCGATACCAAAATCTCGAATGACATCAAGAAGTAACCGTGTAAAACTTAGGAGTATACGTAACCGTCATCAAAAAGTATTCAAAATATGAGGAGTTTACTACGTATCACGTCATTGGCATATGATATGTACTATGTATCCCAATCACTCCACAATTTAGAGCTTTGGTTCAATTCATCTAAATCGATTTTTAATAATACATAACACTTGCTTGGTGCAAGTGTTATGTATTATTAAATATTATACATAACACTTGCACCAAGCAAGTGTTATGTATAAAAATATTGCTTGTGTTATAAATAATACTTGTGAAAATATGACATATACATTTTGTCGACTTTAAAAGGTGATTTTGTGGATTGAATCGTAAATTTGGTTTTTTCGGATTCTCAAATATTTGTCTATATAAATTTTTGTTACCTTAATTTACTTTTAGTCACCGTCAAACGGAAGGATAAGTGCCTAGTTTTTATGTTATCACAATGAAACGAGAATCGATTCAAAGCAAAACTGTCGGATAATTTTACTTTTGACTGCACAATTGACACTTTAATAGTCTCCCTATAAAATAATTCAATTTCTTCGTACGTACGCCCACAAAATTAAGTAGGTACCTAATTCGATCTAGGTGACTCAGCGACGATACGAACTTCTCATAGTAGTTCATGACCCATATTATGAAGGACATGACAATGTAAAAAATTTAAGCACTTACCTCAAATCCCAAACGGGGGGTGTCATGCGCCTTGAAACCGGGTGATACTTTAAGCGTCACTATACAAATCATAACCTATTCAATCCAAGTCCACCGCGAGCGGCGTCCCACTTGACAGTAATCACTGAACAAATTATATCTTCCCCAACCTATCTTCCTGATAAAGAACATGATAAGACAATAGTTATTGATAGTAAACATCGTCGTCATCGTCGATATTCGGACACCGTAGACATAACGTTATTACTGTTAAAAACTCTCGTATCTCCAACCGCTAAACAAAGCAGAAAGTCAGTAATCTATAACCAACTTCTATAGAGTTACTACGTTTTGATTTTGAGTGAAGGTATAAAATACGACTTTTTTCAAAGCAGTGACGATAGATCGGCTGTTGCGTGGCATGAGCAGATATGTTAATAACACCATAAATCCTTTAAACGATTTTGAGCTTTAGTCCTAAAACCTAAATATTTATTTTGAATAATGTAAGTATCGCTATCAGATATAATAAGGAAGTTTTGGATTATATAGGTACAAAGAACATACATATAGGTAGGTACATGTACCTACATGTGTATTATGCTCATGTGTTTTGAGGTTTTAAGAATTAATGATGCGAACTGATAGGTAGATAGATAGGTAAGTGTTATTACGCCTAAACTGATTTACCTGTTCTGTCGTCATTATTTACTGCGGAATCCCCTTCGGCTTCAGCACCTGAAACAATAACATTTTCGTTAAGATTCGTTTTGTTTTGAGTAAAATAAAATAAGTAAAAAAGTTTTAAGTTAAACGGTTTTTATTGCACCGAAAACTAGAAAATAAAAATTAGTTATAACTAACCGTCGATGCTACTTTCTGTAGATTACTCACGTGAAACTATTATCACTGTAGTTTTCCCAAGTCGGATGCTGAAAGCCACGTTTAGCCTCTATGTCAGTGGATTAAGCGTTACCTAATCGGAAACTTTTACCAAACTGAAATAAAAACGTGGGGCGTACGCAATTGTGATTAAGTCACTATAGTTATTTTAAGAACACACATATAAATCAAGACAGCAATAGTGTAATAAGTTTTGTTCTGGCCTTGATAAAAGCTATCTACCTCTGTGGAAGTGATGGAACAGATGTATGATTAATTGCAAAATTAAAGCTACAATTACATATTTTGAACTTGTATGTTTTTTTCTTCATAATAACGCCCCACGTTTTTATTTTAGTTTAGTAAAAGTTTCCGATTAGGTAACGCTTAATCCACTGACATAGAGGCTAAACGTGGCTTTCAGCATCCGACTTGGGAAAACTACAGTGATAATAGTTTCACGTGAGTAATCTACAGAAAGTAGCATCGACGGTTAGTTATAACTAATTTTTATTTTCTAGTTTTCGGTGCAATAAAAACCGTTTAACTTAAAACTTTTTTACTTATTTTATTTTCAAGTTTTTAGTGCAATTCTTAAGTAAATTTCCGAATACTATACCGATGTTGTTTGTAATATGTAATGCAATTATGCATACTAAGCGTTTATACTCTCGCGCTTTCATCACGAATCAAGACACATAAGTAAACGTAATGGACATTATTTTATGTGTAACGGGAGGCGAATCCCTGCTGAATAGATATTTTTAGAAATCCGACACCAATTTTTAAAATTCAATATCCCGATTGACAAATAAAAACTAAAGGCTCGGCGTGTTAATGTAAGGTTGAATGCCCGAAGTATCTCAAATGGACGTGTTATTCATACAATAAGTACCTTAGATAACAGAGATCTGACAATAAGGAATATATCAATCAATTTGGTTTAGTGAAATTTAAAGTTAAAATTTTTATACAAGTCGAATTTCGAGACTATAAAATATAAACTCATTCTCTGAGTCGACCAACCGGAGGACCGCATCAGGTCTGACGGAAAGTCCGACGCAAACCGAGGGCCTAAAGGGTCAATCCATGCAATCTATCAACCGGAGGGCCATAGGCCCGACAGCACTATGGCACGCACTACGTGAATCCAAGAGACTCACACTCTCTGTATATCAACTGGAGGACCGCAGGTCCGAGTACACGTCCTACGCAAACCACCTACGCTGTCAGCCTATCAACCTGAGGGCCGCAGGCCCGACAGCTGGTCCTACACGATTCACTCACGCTGTCACTCTATCAGCTGGAGGGCTCCAGGCCCGACGGCTCGCCCTTCGCGAACCACTCCCGCTGTCACTCTATTAGCTGGAGGGCCGCAGGCCCGACGGCTCGCCCTACGCGAACTAGTCACGCCGTCACTCTATCAGCTGGAGGGCCGCAGGCTCGACGGCTCGCCCTACGCGAACCACTCACGCTGTCACTCTATCAGCTGGAGGGCCGTAGGCCCGACGGCCCGCCCTTCGCGAACCACTCACGCTGTCACACTATCAGCTGGAGGGCCGCAGGCCCGACGGCCCGCCCTTCGCGAACCACTCCCGCTGTCACTCTATTAGCTGGAGGGCAGCAGGCCCGACGGCTCGCCCTACGTGAACCACTCACGCCGTCGCTCTACCAGCTGGAGGGCCGCAGGCCCGACGGTTCGCCCTACGCGAACCACTGACGCTGTCACTTTATCAGCTGGAGGGCCCCAGGCCCGACGGCCCGCCCTTCGCGAACCACTCACGCTGTCACTCTACCATCTGGAGGGCCGTAGGCCCCACAGCTGGTCCTACACGATTCACTCACGCTGTCACTCTATCAGCTGGAGGGCTCCAGGCCCGACGGCTCGCCCTTCGCGAACCACTCCCGCTGTCACTTTATCAGCTGGAGGGCCGCAGGCTCAACGGCCCGCCCTACGCGAACCACTCACGCTGTCACTCTATCAGCTGGAGGGCCGTAGGCCCGACGGCCCGCCCTTCGCGAACCACTCACGCTGTCACACTATCAGCTGGAGGGCCGCAGGCCCGACGGCCCGCCCTTCGCGAACCACTCCCGCTGTCACTCTATTAGCTGGAGGGCAGCAGGCCCGACGGCTCGCCCTACGCGAACCACTCACGCCGTCGCTCTACCAGCTGGAGGGCCGCAGGCCCGACGGTTCACCCTACGCGAACCACTGACGCTGTCACTTTATCAGCTGGAGGGCCCCAGGCCCGACGGCCCGCCCTACGCGAACCACTCACGCTGTCACTCTACCATCTGGAGGGCCGTAGGCCCGACGGCCCGCCCTACGCGAACCACTCACGCTGTCACTCTATCAGCTGGAGGGCCGCAGGCCCGACGGCCCGCCCCACGTGAACCACTCACGCTGTCACTCTATCAGCTGGAGGGCCGTAGGCCCGACGGCCCGCCCTTCGCGAACCACTCACGCTGTCACTCTATTAGATGGAGGGCTGCAGGCCCGACGGCTCGCCCTACGCGAACCACTCACGCTGTCACTCCATCAGCTGGAGGGCCGCAGGCCCGACGGCCCGCCCTTCGCGAACCACTCCCGCTGTCACTGTATTAGCTGGAGGGCCGCAGGCCCGACGGCTCGCCCTACGCGAACCTCTCACGCCGTCACTCTATCAGCTGGAGAGCCGCAGGCCCGTCGGCTCGCCCTACGCGAACCACTCACGCTGTCACTCTATCAGCTGGAGGGCCGCAGGCCCGACGGCCCGCCCTTCGCGAACCACTCCCGCTGTCACTCTATTAGCTGGAGGGCCGCAGGCCCGACGGCTCGCCTTACGCGAACCACTCACGATCACGCTGTCACCCTATGAGTCTATCAGCCGGAGGGCCGCAGCAAGGCGCAGCGTGGGTAGGCCCCCACAAGGTGGACTGTGAAGGTCGCTGGATGCGGGTGGCACAGGGCCGGTCCTTGTGGCAATTTTTGGGGGGGCCTATATTCACCAGTGAACGTCTTTCAACTGATATGATGATGATGATGATGATTAAATCCGTATGTTTCTACCAAATATCTAAAGCAGTACTGCAAAATCTACATATCGCTAAACCTAGCGGTTGTGGCAGGCAGTAACACTGGATTATCAGATTTGAGGAGTTGGATGTTAGTATGAAATTCGCATGTTTCTACTTAATATCTAAAGAACTTCTTTAAAATCAAGATATCAATAAAAGATAAACCTTGCGGTTATTGTAGGCAGTACTGCAGCATCAAGAGTGAGGAGTTGGAAGTCAAGATCAGGCTGTTAGAATTTGATTATGCCAACCATGCCATACTTTCATTTTCACGTGTCTAACACTCTCAGTTAAGGTAAGCAGTACGTCTGCAGCATCAGGATTTGAGGATACAAGGATACAAATATTATAATATTGCATTGTCATGGGGACTTGATAAGAGTTCCAAATTTTATTGATTTCGGTGCAGTAGAAGTGGTCGAAAAATCGATCACAAGATTTGAAGCATCGACGACAGTTGATACGCGGTGAAGTTAATAAAAACCGTTTAAAAATAAATCTAGGAACGAAACCACTTTTTTTAACTCTACTGTCCTTGTCATACAAGTAGCAGTGCGAAGCTCATCACGAAGACACGATGCTTAGCCAAGTTGTCAATCGCTAAAGCTTAGTAGCGTATCGTAGTTTTCCCTTTCTGTCACTCTTTCACATTAGTGCGACAAAGACAGTTAGCTGCCTTTCGTTTACGATTGACGATTAAGCGCTAGCGATTGGCAACTTGTCTAAGTACCCAGACCCGCAAATAGGAATAAGCAGCGAAAGCTTTACGGCTACATTTCGTTAAATTTGCTGCCGGTTTTAGTAACGTGTTGGTTGGCCAGATTATATTATAATCTTATTCATAAAGGGTAAATTACGAATGAGCAGCAAAAATACGAAAATCTTGCTTAGTGGCTGGGCCGCTAATAGCAAGTTAAATTAAAAGTAATATCAAAAAGAAAACCAGCGTCAAGGAATCCATAAAGTGACACACCAAGCTAAGTGGAAATCTGTCTAGTGGTGTTTTAAAGTATTTTTGTAATAAGGTATTTTTTTAGCAGTTTTGCCACAGCATCCTGAATAAATTTGCTGGTTTCTATTTCTTCTAAAAAAACAGCTAAACAGTGCAACCGGGACTAAGAGTATTTAACTGTGACATACATACATCATCAGCCTATATTAGTCCACTGCTCCTTAGCCTATGGGCGTGTGGACGCATTAAGAGCTAAATGCCCATAATCGCCACGCTGGGCAAGCGGGTTGACGTCCACTAAAATGATGCTGCTGCCCATCATCAATCTTCGATTAATAAATAGTCAGTGACACTTCAGTCCCTTAGCCGACTCTTACGACACCCACAGGAAAATTTGGTGGTGACAAATGTATTCTTACTACCGTCACCACACAGCACTTTGGCATGACAACGTAATTTACATTTCCCGACAAAACAAAACTTTAGCATGATTACTGAGTGGTAAGAACCTACAACCGTAGGGTGTTTTAAGCCCATTAAACCTAATTTTAGTAAAATTAAGTTTAATATAATAACTTCATCATAATTTGTTGTGTCAGCAGGCCAAGCCTAGATGCCAGTCTGCAATCGTATCTATAGGCAGATAAATATATGAGAATGACTGATTCGAACGAAAAGTCACGTGACCATTTCCATACATTATTATGATCACGTGACATACCGCTGAATCGTATACGATCGCAGAATGGCACCCTGACTAGGCCTACTGTAATATAACAGAATATTTAAAGTAATATCAAATTGAACGAATTTGGAACATTCAGAATGAATTCGACACTTCAACTCCCTTTATCTTACCAAATCGATTTCGCATTAAATTGAATTGTCTACGTGATGTTTACAATCCAAAGCATATTAATCATGATAAAGGCATTAAACGAACGAAAAATGTACAATGCCAATTATTTTAATTTTGTGTCTCTGTCTTACGCATTTTTTTAGATGCAAGAATGTCGAAGTGAAACAATACAACGATCTATATTTATGACTTTTTATTCGTGAACCGTATCGTAAGTACTCGCTTTATCATTCGTCGTATAAGATTAATTGTATCTGATTAAATCTAAATACCAATACAAGCGCTATATAACGGCGTTATAATTACGTAAATTATCTTTTCCGATAAATAGTGGTTGTAAAATGAAAATCGGTAGACTCGATCAAAATTTAGACGCGGTGTACTAAAATATCAAATATGTAGGTACATCAAGAACGTTGTTGTATTTATATTATATGGTCCTCCACATAAATTTCGATGACAGCGACCCAAACAATTCACGAAATTGTCCTTCTGTGAGCTCGTAGGTATGTGGCTAGCCAGACCAAACTTGCTCTTAAAAACTCCTTTGCACTCATGACAGTAGCGTTGACCTACTGTATCGCGTAGCCCCACTTGAACGATCTAGGATTACAACCGACATGTAGGGTTTTGGTCGGGAGTACCTACTGTAGCCGTATCATGACATTGCAAGTGCCATCGCGCTCGCTCCAATATGTCGGTGTGAGCCTTACGTATCGAGTAAAACCTAACGTATCCTTCCTTTACTTTCCAAATTATGGTACGGCTACTGATAAAGGACACGGATCAGCTCAAGTAATGGAATAAAGTCGCGAACAATCTAGACAAACCTTCAGAAATTAAATGTTTAATTCAAGATTAACTAACTAAAAAAATACAATTTATGTACATAGATTAAATCTAACTAATCTACATAACCTAACTTATATCTAAGATTGGCCCTTGTGGCATTGTACAGAGGATGCTGGCGATAACCCTTGTATTCTAAATTTGTTTAAAGTACCTAATCTCCTATCTATGTAAAACGGCTAAGTCCAAGATACCTTTTCCATTCGTCAGCATACCATCCAAAAAAAGTAAACAAATATGGCTAACATTTTCAAAGGATTTCACGTCTTTGACACATATCGTGAAACGCGTTCGCAGATATATCTTTACGTTAATACTATTTAATAAATAACAAGAATTTTACCTAAAATGTATGTGAAAGGGTTTAAGTTTGGTGATAAAACCAATATTTTGTTCTAAAAAGGCGTGATTATGAAATAATGCAAGTTTTTATATATGTTTTTTTTTTGTTTTCTATTGTCAAACGGTATACGTGGGTCGTGAGAGGTTTTAATCTAAAATGCCTAGTCATTTAACTACTATCGTATGATTCATGAATTAATTAATTTTGTTATTGATACATATCAATCTATTAGTAATCATTTTAATCTAGTTAATCAAAAATTTAAGAACAAAATAACAGTAAGAGCCATATTTAGGTCCACTGAAGAGGGCTCGTAAATTGATCTTATTAAAAAGCGTATCGCCTCGAGCACTGTTATATAGAAAATAAACTTATTATAAAGATATACCACTACTTACTTTCTTTATGGACTGCGTAAATAAAATTTCAAAACAGAGACACTTTAAAAAAAATTATATGGCCTTAGTGTGACAGATAGATACCTAAATACCTACCGAGGTAAATTGTGACACAAAACACCAGGACGAAAGAAAAAATATTTGTGATAAAAACACAAAACAATGCTCATACCGGGATTGGAATCCTGGGCCTGCTACGAACCTCCGACACGCTAAGAACTATGTAATTAGGATGTTAACTCATTAAACTACATGATACAAGGATGGGGATCCTTATAATGACTATTATAATCTGTTTAGTGTGTTAGACATCAACCTGGTACCGACAAGTACTGGCCGCGCTCACCCCTTTAGTATTAGAGCTAATAGACCTCAATTGCGTTAATCATTCACCATGCGTGTAATTACGGACACCCTTCGATCACTATTGTCTGATACAAGTATTAAATTAACACGGCAGCGAGCCTGGAACTTCATCTATTTCTAACACAAAAAAAAAACAAAACCAGATCTTAACATACTTTAACGCTAACGCTCAGTCACACGCGTCAGTCATGAGCCGTGTGGTGACGGCAGTAAGAATACATTTGTCACCGCCCCAACTCCTCCTGCGGGTGTCGTAAGAGTCAACTAAGGAATTGAAGTGTCGCTGACCATTATTTGATAAAAGATTAATGATGGGCATCATCGTCATCACAGTGGACACATTACTTGCCCAGCGTGGCGATTATGGGCATTTACCTCCTAATGCGTTTATACGCATAGTTAATAGGAAAGGCCTACGTCCAACAGTGGACTATCATAGGCTGATGATGAACGCTCGCGAATGATACGCAACTGTCTTTGTCGTATTAATGACAGAAGTAAAAGAGTGACAGATAGAAGAATACGCTACGCTACTGAGCATTAGCGATTGGCATCTTGACAACTTACTTCGACAACGTCCAAAATACTGGACATGGACTTTGACCCACTTTTTTGTATTTTTGTTCGAACCGAAATTATTAAGGCTATTTTGTGCCAAGGATGCTTGAACACACGATCGATCATTTCCTATTTCTGTCGTCTTAAGACTAGAAAAAAACCGTTCTGTGATTTGAAAATTGTAAGTGGAATTAATATTAATATGATTTTCACATGGCAGCCGATCCTAGTAAGGCCAGCCATCAGGACGTGTAGTGTCCAACTTAGAAGAAAAATCCAAAAAATGGCACTATATCTTGGACATACAGTAACAAGTAAGCTGCGACCACGCGTATTATTATTTAACCAGTACGTTTTATCTTGCGTTGTCTTGTCTTTAAAATCTTAAAATTCATGGAAGAAACAGTCAAAAGATATTCAAATAAAAAAAAAATGTTTAAGAACTATGATCAAATTTTCCCCAACTTGGTTATGAAACTTGAAAAAATATTTAAGCAACTCGTCACGTGTGTTTGTGCAAAGCAGTCTGAGTTTCATGTAGGTATTTTCAGGAGAGATGATTCATGCTCCATTTACATCCTAAATATTAAAAATATGAGTTACAAAACTAAGTAGTACGTATGTCACAATAGTACATTATTGCAGAGGCCGGGAAAGCGAATTTCGTGGATGAGTATTTTTTGTCGGACGAAGCGAAGCTGAGGCCGACAATTACATACGAATCCACGAAATTCTATTTCCGTCCGAGGCACATATAGGACTTTTCTCCAAACATGCAAGGAAATAATCAAGAAATTTATTACAATCGATTAAGTAATTCTTCTTGCAAATTGAATAACAATTGAAAAGAAAAAATCTCTTATGATTCCCGCCTAAACTTTTTTTTAATGCATGGTCGTTCATAAAAAATAGTAACGATATCTATGGTTTCATTAAACCGTACCTACACGACCTGACACACCGAGGCGTTTGTAACTCATGATAGAACGAGACGGCCATAGATTTGATCGCCGTCTCTCGCTCTATCCAGACCAGGCGTTTGGTCGTGGCTTTAGAATTTGGCTGTATGCATTTTTTTCAAAGTCCAAAAGTAGTTTTTAAGAAGTAAAAAACAATACATTAATGGATTTTAGTACAATTTCGCGGCCGCAAAAACTGTACAATAATGAAAATCTTTTTTTTTAATTTGAGCTGGTACATAAGAAGGTACTTCGCGTTTCGTTTTTGCTACATTAATGCGAACATTTCCGAGCGTATTGGAGAAAAGAATCTTTATCAGCCAATATGAATTCTTATCGCTACGTCAGCAACGATCTTTACCTTGAAAACTAAAGATAAGTGACAAAGCAGAAAAACATACTTCTTAATATCAGGGCTCAATATTTTCATAATCCTATATTCACAGAATTTCGGTAGGAATTATGAAAATACTAGATATTTCACTGATACGTAAAACCCTCACCAGAGGCAGAATGAAGTTCCCAAGTTCGCAAATTTCGGGATTTGTCTCTGTCATTCCAACGAAGGCATCATAAGAGTGACAGAGTGGAACCAAAGGAACCCAAAGTACTGCTCCTGGGCTCCATATTCAGGTACATGGTCACGATGATAAGTAGAAAGAGCTGTCTAATGATAATACATTAAAGATCATAATATATCTACTTGTAAGTTCCCCAATCAATAATATAACAATACACACTTTTGATGTTACGCTTTGCATATTTTACATAATATATACACCCATTAGCCATTGATGTAAAGTCAAATAGTGTATACATATTTTCATCACATTGCGGGAGTAATAGAAAAGTAAAATTCCCTAAGGAGTAATAGAAATTTTAGTACGTCATTTAATAATATTTTGTCTTAAAACAATTTTTTTTGCTCGCAAGTCTGATGAAAAACATTGTATGCATCACGGTCGGTAAGCGGAATACTAACTCGAGTCATTAACACTTTCATTAGTAACACCGTACTTACCTCCCTTGATGCACAATGTACTATTATTCCTTCGACTGTCCGTAAACGTACAAGAATAAGACTGCGGGCTTGTCTTTTGGGGTGAGCGCAATACGCAACAACCAAAACATCTTGAGACTACAACGGTACAGTTACGCCCGAACACCTTTCCACCTACTTAGTTTCAATAATACCGTAGGCACGCGACAGGACACTGCCACAAAAGCAATGCACTACAAACCATCATTACGAAGAAAAAGAAGTCAGCCAGCTGCCTCCTACTTCCTCTCCTTACAAAACTGTGTAATTCAAGATGTGCGTATTGTAAGACCGTTTATTTTAGGGCTCATTCATTACGGCACTCAATTTGGCGCGTGGTCTTATCTTTATATGTGTTTATGGATTTTGTCTGTGTGTGAATGCCAGTCGATGCGTTGAAGACAACGCGTGTTTGTAGTTGTGTACGCGTGTCTAGGGCACTCCATAGGCGGAAGTGATATTAAAAGGGTATGTGAGCGTTTATCGCCTTGGATACTTCGGTTGGCCACAAAAATGTAGAATAAGGATAGCTTATTGTCAGAATATTCCATTTAACTGAGGTTCTTGATGTGAAAATAGCCTTACCTATGTTTGCCATATAAGTACATGCATGAAACTTATAATATTTAATTACTTAAGGGTAGTAATAGGACTATGCAGCACACATAAGATTGCCTGTTTGCCTTAAACTTGACATGCGATACCCTATTAGGTACTAATCCATTTATTATCTTTATCTAGAAAATTATCTTCACTGAAACACCAAATACCTAATGAATAATACTCGTAAAATATTATGTAAGAAACTTGCGAAACGTGAATCCGAATGGCGATTGACATTTTGCATAAAGACATATTATGACGACATGAAAAAATGCGTAACCATATTCATATATGGGTCGTTGCGAAAAATTTTACATACTTAGTTAAAAGCCATTAAAAAAATTAAAACAAAATTTAACGTCATCATTTTTGTATTACCAAGTTAAAGACAAAAGGCGACAAATTCGTAACTTCTATGAGCGATTAACAATTACGCGCCTTCATTTTTTTTATTACCCACCTTTTCTACTGAAAAAGGTTGTTAGACAGAATAGGTACACTACACACTATAATTAATATGACTAATTTTCGAAACGAATCCGCGATGGTGATTTTTGTTTTGGTAAAGGCCTGAACTAAGTATGTAATTATTTTTGCAATCGGCCCATGTGTCTGCACCCTAACACAAAAATTAGGTTTCGGTAAGCACACGTCGACAACTTACCCTACTCATATCGCCAACTTCATCGACCAAATTAATATCACCGCACAAAGCATTAGATTGAATATTCATATCAACCCCAGGTCACCGATTATTAGAACCAGTCCAAGACATCTGCCGGGGGCGCGGCGTCTTCCGCTGCATTGTGCGCTGCGCACGCGTCGATGCAGCGCAGCTTGGCTCGTCGTCAGCTTGAGGTCAGGGACCTTATGTTATAGATAAGATAAGTAAATTAAGATAATAGATTTTAAATTAGATTAGCCGTGTGGTAACGGCAGTAAGAATACATTTGTCACCACCCCAACTCTTCCAGTGGGTCTCATAAGAGTCGACTAAGGGATTGAAGTGTCACTGATCTGAAAAGTAAAACTTAACGTACAAAAGGCGAAGTTAATGCCATGAGGCATTATCTGCCAGTCAACCATAAGGCAAAGCAGAGAGATTGTGGGCGGTGCTACATCTATCTAGTTAAATAATATGAACAAAATATATATATCATATCTATACCTAGTATACTTACACAAATATATACACGAACTAACTACATACATACATTAAAATATATATTAATATTATAACCAATGAATCTTTCATTCCACTAGCAATGAGAGCACGTAAGGATTTCTTAAATATAAATTTACTCATTCGATTTTATAATTCGAATGGTAGAAGATTGGTGTTTGGCGTCATCAGTGGACACATTACTGCGATCGCTAATCCACTTGCCCAGCGTAGCGATTTTGGGCAATTACCTCCTAATGCGTACATTTCGCATAGTTAATAGGAGAGACATACGTCGTATAATCGACTGAGATAGGCTGCTGATTTGAAGATAAATAAATAAATATCTTGGGACATCTTATACAAGTCGACCTAGTACCACAGTAAGCTCAATTAAGGCTTGTGATGTGGGTACCATGCGACGATATGTACAATATACATATAGATACTTAAATGCATAGACAGCCACGACCAAGGAACAAATATTTGTCAGGGTCACTACCAATTAGGCTACGGAGGCTGATAAAACAAATGCTGATACAGCTAAACTAAACAATCTTTTCACATAGTAGAGTAGTTCCGTAAAACCTTACCTTAATAATAATGGAGCATCTGTCTCCGATACTCCAGTCCCGTCTCTGTTAATGTGACAGAGAGAAGTGCTCGAAATTTACAATTAGGTACCGATGTTTGCGATTAGGTTTTTTATTTTTTTATGATACTACTATCATACATACAAACGAGGAAAGAGGAAATTACACAAAATCTGTCAAAATCAGTGTTTACCACATAAAGTAATTAATTTCCTCCACAATCTCTTAAAATTGTACCCGTGCGGTTTTCAAAGACGTATTTTTTGTATATTAACATTATATCCATGTGATTATATGATAGATAAGACATTTAGAGATACTTACTTACATAGAAAATAACCATAAGATACATTTTAAAGCAGAAATACACGTATAATATAATAGTACATTGTGCATCAAAGGAAGTAAGTACGGAATCACTATTAACGAGAGTGTTAGAGTTTTATGACTCGAGTTAGTATTCCGCTTACCGACCGTGATGCATACAATGTTTTTCATCACATTTGCCAACCAAAAATTAAATTTTACGACATAATATTATTAAATGACGTACTGACATTTCTATTACTCCCTAGGGAATTTCACTTTTATATTACTCCCGCTACGCGCGCAAGCAATGGCGCGCTTAGATAGCAAGTGTGATGAAAAGTAATGAAACAGAACCCTAAAAATATCGTATCAATAAAAACGAAACGGCATATTTTTCTCAAATAAACCTACCCTCAAATTCGGTTGTCAGTGTGGCGGTTGTTGGCACAGAAGCTAAGCCCTTGTAACGGTGTTTGCCGAACAAATTTATGTCCCTCATTACGGCACTGTCAATAATCTACTTATCTACCAGCGACACGCCTCAATAGCGAACATCTGTAATACGCTAATATTAACGGCAATGTTTCGATTTTTTATAGTATATCAGGTTTACAATAAGTAGTAACAAACGAAGTACTTACTTTGAAGGTTAGTATTGTTTGAAGTAAGTTGATGACCATATATGATGACAGCTATAATGAACTATAGCTGTCAGATAAATGTTACCTGTCCTCTATTAGGGATAGTGATAATATTATCTGACGAATATTTTTATCCGGAGATTTTGAAACAGGCCGTTAGTGTCACATATACAATATACAAGTACGTACGATTATTTACATAAGTGGATATATTGGGAAAATGTACATGGTAAATTGTAGCCATCATAACAACATTATATTTTATTATACGAATAAGTTGTCATGACGTGTGAAAAGTAGTATCCAAAAAATCTTCTATGAATCGTATTTTTCTGTGATATACCTATTTAACCCCTAATAATTTAAAATTGTAGTCCAAATGTCTTGTGACAGATCTGTCACTCAGCACTCCAAGAGTCAATAGGGTTGTCTGTGCTAGTGTTAGTTATATGACTATAAAACAACATGAAATGGATGTCGGTGTAGTTGTTTAGGAATGAAGCATACCTATAAATACAGAACGATATTCAAGGGAGCGATTAAAATAAGCTCGACAACTTCTACGAATTAATTCATAATCTGAAAATGACTTAACCTCCGCAATCCTTATAATATCAGCACACAGGCTACTGTTAGCTTATCAAACCACTTGTATTCTATTACACAATACGAAAGCACAACAGACCCACAGTAGATGAGTGTATCGTATCGGACGTATTGTCCATTGTGTCGCCGGCCCATTGTTCCTTATGTACACTAAGCCCAGCATCGATCGACTTACGTGTGTGTTATGACTTCTACTAGTGACAGCCGAGAATAGGAATGAAGTGTTAAGAAGTATATGTATCTACGACTGTAGCCGTATGAGTTGGAGAGTAAAGGATACGTTAGGTTTTACTCGAAACGTAATGCATTCTATCCCGCTCGCACTGACCTATTGGAGCGAGCGCGATGGCCTGATTTACGTATCGAGAAAAACCTAATGTTGGTTGCCGATACTTGCAAACTCGTGGTATGTCTACTGGTATAATAATAGTCGATAAATATAACTTAGGTACTTGCTTTCTACTATAACATACATACATTATTAAAAGTCAATCGATGAACGTAAGAGAATTTGCGATGTATTGACGTCAAAACTAGTATCACACACTTTACCTCTTCAAAACTACAGACCGAAACTGTAAATCATAATATTTCGACAATACAATGTTATTACCAAAAACCACACATTATTTTAATGTTTAAGGAAACTGGAATAAAAGCTAAACACATTCAAATGACAAATCCGCCCTACGACATGATTTAGAGTTGATCAAATAAGTAAACTCCCTGACTGTAATATGCTTCCCGATATAAATTGTCATCGCGTAATTGTGGTAGACGATTACCAACTTATGCACTACAAGTGGCGAAAATATGAACTAAAAAACATTATCTTTGAAAAGAGCGTAAGTTGTTTACCCTACTACGTATTATGATACCTTTTGTTACTGTGGTGTAAATTCAGTAATGTGACCAGTGGCGCCCTATTCGAGTTTTGAAAACGTTAGCAGTGGTATAATAACTGCGCTTGCTGTCAGCAAAGCAAATCCAGGGCGATGTGACGCAGAATGGCCCCGCGCAGTGAAATCCGCGTTTCGTCGCCAAATTACATGATTTATTGTCATCGCAGATCAAGCGGTTTTGTGCGCTGTAGCGGCTCACGAGGGAAGAATTTGACGAGAATATTCAGATCATTCGAAAATTCTAGAAGTTCTAGATTTACGTATTAAGTGTATTAGAAAAAGAAACATTTTTGACGCATCAGCAGAAGACCGCTAAGTACGTAGCATTTACACTTGAGATTTATTTCCCCCCAGTTCTAAGGCTACTTCCTTACTTTTTAAAAGTTAAAACTAAAATTTGGGTACCTACCTACGATAAAAAAGATACGAGAACAAAACTTTTAATTTTTATTCCAAACACAACCCAAAACCAAGCAGTGTGACACGCGCAGCTACTAAAGGGGAAATAGGGGCAATATGGAACGAAAATATTATAATAAAGTGTAAGCTATATTGTGAATGTGACAGTCCGCGTGGCCCCACGCCTGTTTGAGGGTTAACAGAAAGGGGTCGTCTTTATAAACTGAAGAGATTATTTTAAACAATTACCCCTACACATTCATCATTTTCACCGATTAATATTAGAGATTATCGAAATTATGACGGCTAATCATGTGATGAGCGAGCAGACTGTCCAATTTGTTTTTAAATTCTAATCGTAAGTAATTTTAAAAACGAATAAAAACTGAAATAAACTATAAAAAAAACCGGCCAAGTGCGAGTCGGACTCGCGCGCGAAGGGTTCCGTACCATTATCAATTAATTATTTCAAAAATACAGTTAAATCAACCTACCTCAAAAACTATAGGAGATAATTTAATCAAACCAAAAATCGTTGATAGAGTTTATTAATGTGCATAACATATATTTTTTTTAGAATTTTACATCGCGTAGTTTAAAAAATAGAGGGGGGGGACACATTTTCAGACTTTGAGAGCTGATATCTCGAATACGATTTGCTTAAATAAAAATGAGATTTATGAACCTTCATATCATTTTCAAAGACCTTTCTATTAATACCCCACACGGTTATATACAACTAAAAAATTTTTTCTATCCCTCAGTTACATGTATGGAGGGCCCCCACCCCAATGGTTTTTTTACAATTTAGTATCATAATCCTGTAGCGGTTCATACAATACATATCCTTACCAAATTTCGTTACTGTAGCATTTATAGTTTCCGAGTAAATCGGCTGTGACAGACGGACAGACGGACAGACGGACAGACGGGCATGACGAATCTATAAGGGTTCCGTTTTTGCCATTTTGGCTACGGAACCCTAAAAATAGGCACGAAACATTATTCACCTTTTTCCAATTTGAAAATTGGTTTGTCATACTAGACTTTCCGACTATTACTAACAAGTGTGTTAGAAGCTTTTAAAGACTCGAGTTAGTATGCCTCTTACCGACCGTGATGCGTACAATGTTTTTCATCACACTTGCGAACAAAAAAATAAAAGTTACAAGACAATTTTTTTTTTAATTTTTTTTTAATTCCCTTGGGAATTTCACTTTTCTATTACTCACGCTATGGCGTGCTTAGAAAGCAAGTGTGATGAAAATAATCTTATTGTGTCCAAAATATAATTAATAAGAAGAAAACCTACATTTTACTGAGAAAAAAAAATTGTAGAAGCTATTAAGAAACTCGTCAACTTTACACATAAATCACACCTCAATCCCCATAAACGCAGAGCGTGTAACCTCCCGCAGCCTATTAGGAAAACTGCACTTCCTGAGACACGCAATAAGGCGGCTGCAGTGACATCAAACACGAATTAACTCTCAGCGACCCTCCTTTATCAACGGAGACACGATCCGTTAAGTGGCCGAGCGGACCCCGGCAGAGGAGAGGGGAAACAAACTAAGAATACTATTCAAAATAATGGAATTTGAATAAAAATATATCGAAAAATGTTGAATGTACGTATTAACAGCCATAGCTCAGTCGGTAGTGACCCTTATTTTGTGTGGGACTAAGTTGATTTGTGTGAGATTATCCCATCATCATCATCATCATTATATTCAGCCGTTATTCGCCCACTGCTGAGCATAGGCCTCTCTTCTTGTACCTACGCCACTGGTCCCGGTCCTGAGCTAACCTTATCCAGAAGTGACCCGTATTCTTCCGAATATCGTCCACCCATCGTTATCCCATAGTTTACTTTATTTATCGTTATTTTAGTTATCGTTTTGCGATATCCAGTTCGAGCTCAGCTCATTATTATTTTACATTCCCATATTATAATGAGTTCGCGTGGGTGTATCATTTGTAAACCAATCAATAAATAATGACAAAGACGACGACACGCCCTACAACAATTAATTACAGTGTCAGATATAGTTGTCTATCCCTTTATGTCGTAGACGGTTGAATTTCTTCTCACGCGATGGAAGAGGGCGGATTAAGCGACACGCGACGCTACAGATATTGTCCATTTGGCTCCATATTGCTCTCGCTAATATCATCAAGCTAATGTATAAGGATTTGGGAGATTTGTCAATTTTACCAATATAGTGCATAAACCACATTGGTTTAATGATACTTTTAAGAAAAAATGTAACTGATAGTAAATTTATGTCAACAAAAAAAAGAAAAATATTGTAATAGATTATGTCTCATATTTCACACAGTAATATGCATCTTTCGTTGCAATTAAGACTTCGGTCAATGAGGGTTTACTGAAATGACGTTTACCAGTGCGGCAGCACTGTAGCGTCAGGTCCAGAAACTTGTCTAAATTCTCAGAGCGCCTATAGTTTTGTGTTTAATACCTGCTAGTTAGTTTTCTTTGGAGGTAGATAATTGTGTTTCTTAGCGGGACGTTACGGCTAAGTGGCGCCAACTAGTGGCATACGTTTTCAAGAAAACCCTCATTAGCAAACATTTAGAAGGTATTGTTGAATAGGGGTTTATACGATTCTTTTCGATTCGTATTCTTAGACAAAGTCTTCAGAGGTATCTGTATTTTTTACGGTATTTTTAAAATACATATTAAAAAAATACCGTTCCAAAAAATACTAAAATTGAAATGCCTTCAATTAACTTTTATCTTACAATTTCTTAATCAATTATATATATTCACAGCGTACCCTCAATGAATCCCCAGGAAGTAAGTATACAAATTGAGAACAACGCAACAACATCATGTAACATCAGCGACTAATTACAAACTCGGCACAATTCACGCTCTGTAATAAAGACGTCACGTTTTTTGTCACTGCGACGCGCGACCCCTCACTCCCCTAAACAAGCGGAACATAACAAATTTAAAACGATGCCGTGTCAATACCGCGAATGTGGTACTGATAGACTTTGAACTTTGCTTATAAAACTATATTATTGATAATGTATCGACGAGTTATTTTCCACTTATTGATAACTTTTGTATGCGCTTACTTAAAAATGAAATATGGAAATGTTATAAAAATACCATAATCCATAAAAATACCAAATGTTATAAAAATACCATAATCGAGTAGCCATTACCACAAATAGTGTAAACACAAAAATAAATGCGTTCACATGGATCAAAACTTGGAGCACCAACTTGAAACGAGGTCACTACCGACAAGGTTACGAAGATCGTCAAAACTACTGAAGTCAACCCTACAAATCAAAGCGAAACTGTTTTCCGATGAGTTACTTCCAACGAGAAGGTATTGATTAAAGCAAAGTCGGTTGTTTGACCACAGAAAAGATCAGAAATGATTTGATTGAAATTAAAAACTTTATAATGTATTTCATATATATAATTTAAATGTTATATGAGAATTTTGAAACTTTAGGTTCATGCTGGGGCCCCATTGCGCGCAAATTGTTTTCCGAACTTATGAAAGGTCTGGCTATTGAGATCGAAGAGCGCGATTGGATTGGAAGAACGGGATTGGAAGTCGCGCTTCCAAGTGACACAGCGTGGAAATACCGCCAACATCCTCGGTTCAATGCCATAAAGGTTAATTTTGAATGGCGGGTGGGATAGTTAGATTTAATTTATGTATATGTACAGATTTTTAAATAAAGTGTACTTACCTACATGGAAAGAACATTTTTAAAAATTCCATCTTCATCTTGTAACTATAGCAATAATATTAAAATCGAATTTAAAGTCTATCCTTGTGGTTTTTTAAATTATATCTCGTCGTTAAATTGTTGTAGGTATACAAAACGAATTCCTTAAATTTTTTACTCTAATCTTCCCAAAAAATTAGTCAATAATTTTCTACCGCACATACGTAGTGTCGAGCGCTGCATTAGGCTAGAGTGCATCACGACGGGGTCCCGCGGCATAAAGCCGCGCGGGATCATCCACTGATATTACTAATGTTGTAGTTGACCGGCCGAGATTCGGCTCACAACTTATACTATTTGCTATTTACTTCATTCGGTGATGGTTGTGCTCACTACATCACAAAGAGATGAAAAAATTGCAGATACTCGTACATGTTCAATTTAACTTGAAACCAAAACGCTGCTATGTAAACTCTTTTCGTTCCCATTCACTGCCTTAATACCTACATCATTCGTATACTTTGATAAATATAAGAAAACTAGCGACCCGCCCCGGCATCGCACGGGTACTACACCTACATAAAAACCTTCCTCTTGAATTTCTACCTATAAAAAAAAATCTCATCAAAATCCGTTGCGTAGTTTCAAAGATTTAAGCGTACAAAGGGACATAGGGACAGAAAAAGTGACTTTATTTTATACTATGTAGTGATTAAACGAATCTTCAATATTATGAACAAATTTGTTTTCCATGAGCAACAAGAATTGTTTTTTTCCTTATACAAGTTACAATCTTACAAAGCTCGTCAGATAGTTCACAACGTATGTCTCCCTCCGCTACCCAGCGGTCTGCTCAAACACAGATATGAAATAAATAGCCGTGCCATTACAAATAATGGCTCAACTAACGTCCTAATGCCGCGCAACTATTTGTCATCTCCGTTAAAAAACGGGGGGCAAACGTCACATACATTAACATGATCGTCGTGTCGGACATTTAGTGCCCTAAAAAACAGGAGACAATTGACGTTATTGTCCGCGAAAAGTAATGAACCGTCATATAGTAGCTAAATAGTCAATTTTGGCCCACAGAAACAATGCCTATTGATGTCTTAATATGCGTTATTTATTTTTATGCTTAATGTTTTTTTCATCACACTTGCTGTTTAAGCGCGCCATTGCTTGCGCGCGTGAAATTCCCTAGGGAGTAATAGAAATGTCAGTACGTCATTTAATAATATTATGTCTTAAAGCTTATTTTTTGGTTGGCAAGTGTGATGAAAAACATTGTATGCATCACGGTCGGTAACCGGAATACTAACTCGAGTCATAAAAGCCCTCCGCCTGACGGCGTCGGGCTTCTAACACTCTCGTTAGTAATTCCGTACTTACCTCCCTTGATGCACAATGTACTATTATAATTCCGATATTTTTCCTACTATTAAGTGGCCAGCAATTACGTATAGTTTATTTATGTCTTAGGTGTTTGTAACTGCCAATCTTATTCTGTCGTTGATATTTGTCCTCCTTCAATTCTAATTTGCATTCTTATATCCAACAATTACATTCCTATACCTCTATGTATTTCTTAAATAACTAAGAAAGCGAGAATTTCGCAATTTATCATTATTATAGTCCCAGTGCTTAAAACAGTCTTCATTTCAAGTACCTAAATAAGTATTGTATTGTCCTTTTGTAAATAGGTTTCAAAAATATGGTTTGTTCCAATTTGTTTTTAAATTCCAATCGTAAATAGTTTTAGAAACTAATAAAAAAGGAAATAAACTAGAAAAATAGGTACAACACATTTTTGACCTTTTTCCAATAAGAAAATTGATTAGGCATAAAAATATAAGAACTTATAATAATTTCATACTCAAAATACCAGCGCTTTTTCATGACATCATGACACTATCTCAATATTGTATTCTCATCAAAAATAATACGTAAAATAAATCGCACACTTTATTTCTTATTAGCCTGAGTATTTAGACATTCAGCCAGCCATTTTGGATATTCAGTGCGATGAAATGATTTTTTACTTTTTCCGAAACAGAATGTGCAGGCATACAGACCATAAACATGGCAAATGCCCCCAAAATCAATTGTGCAATTGAGCCAAGATTGGCAGGATTTCGCGCTTGTCTTAACACCGCGCATATATCGGCGTAACATCGTTGATAAATGCAAATAGAATAAAGCCAATCAAAACTTTCATGGGCTAATCGTAACTATTTTTATATTGCGGTTTATTTAAGTTTATACAAGATAACATAGAAAGTCATTAGAGTGATGTATTGAAGAGGGGGTGACATTCGTCAACGGAATTTTAGGACGGTTTTTGAAAGGCCGTTCAGTATGGTGTGCAGCTTCCATGTTTTATTTTTTCGTAGGTGTTTACCCTCAAACGGATTACCATTATTGCGTCTCTCTTTGTACGTCTCTAAATAATAATGCACTATATTTTTTCTGGTAATAAAGCTGGTGACACACGAGCGGGTGTCAAGAGCGTCTCGGCCGTCACGGCCGTCAGCTCCTCGCTCGTAAACTAACGGGTTAATGTGTTTCCCATCAGCTGACGCTTTCAAAGCAGCTAAAGCTATTTATAGGACATTGAATTTCATTTAAAAACTACTCGTTATAGTAAAAAACGCCATACCATTATCAATTTATTATTAAAAAAATACAGTTAAATCAACCTACCTCAAAAACTATAGGAGCTAATTTAATCAAACCATAAATCGTTGATAGAGTTTATTAATGTGCATAACACATATTTTGTTTTACAATTTTATATCACGTAGTTTAAAAAATAGAGGGGGCACATTTTGCAGACTTTGAGAGCTGATATATCGAAAACGATTTGCTGAAATAAAAATGAGATTTTCAAACCTTCATATCATTTTCAAAGACCTTTCTATTAATACCCCACACGCTTATATACAACTTGATTTTTTTTTCTATCCCTCAGTTACATGTATGGAGGGCCCCCATCCCAATGTTTTTTTACAATTTAGTATCATAATCCTGTAGCGGTTCATACAACACATATCCTTACCAAATTTTGTTACTGTAGCATTTATAGTTTCCGAGTAAATCGGCTGTGACAGACGGACAGACGGACAGACGGACATGACGAATCTATAAGGGTTCCGTTTTTGCCATTTTGGCTACGGAACCCTAAAAAAAGACGCGAAAGCCAAATTTACTACGAACATAGTACAACTTAAAGACCTCTTCGCGCCTTAGGATACTTGCCAGACTACCATACCAGTTTTTTGCGATGTGTTTCGATGAAATTAGGTGTTAATAGGGCAAATTATTGTATCGCATCATCAGTCTATTTCAGTCCACTGGATGTGGGTGGGTCAAAATATTTTTCGTTGTCTTGATTCATACCACTCTATCACGCTTTTAGTTGCTGTTTCGACTCAGTATATAAAAAAAATCCGGTGCACTTGTATTTCATTTTCACGCTAGATTTTAATCCATATATCAAGAATTGGAAACAAAACATCATGTCATACAAAAATCACAACTGTATCACGTTTTTTAGGGACACAAATTAAAGGTGCATTCAGACAAAACGAGCATTCGCTATTCTAACCATTTGTGTAACTGTTCTAGCATTTGTGTAACGATCGAATTTCGTAGAGTAGGGTACTCTACGAAATTCGATCGTTACACAAAACGTGATTCGTTGATTTCGTAGAGTGGGGGATAGAATAGCGAATGCTCGTTTGGTCTGAATACACCTTAAGACAACAAAAAGAATTTTGACCCAGGACTCTCCTATCCGTATAAACATATTAGAAGGTATTTGTCACGTTCGGCAAGCGGGTTCGAGTTCATAGTAGTTTCACTATTGTTCACTATTATGCTGCTGCCCGTCGCATACCCACAGGAAGAGTTGCGCTGGTGACAAAAGGCGTCTGCATTATTGAATATTTTATGAAAATACCTACTTCAAGATAGTTAAAACATGTATAAGTGCTCGTCGCTGACCTAATAATAATACGTTCCTTAAATCTTCTGAACGTCAAAACTTCGTAATTAATATGCCTATTAATTTCAACATTTCGTTTAAATCACTCATATTAGTAGCTGATAAATGTTTTCAGCTAAACTTAGCTCCCAGATGAAAAAGCAATCACCCACTAAAGCTTGAAACAACGTCGCAATACACAATTTATATTTCTATTTTTACAATACACCTCTAAGTTGTTTACATGTATATCAAAACAAGAGAATGTCTCTCAAAGAAATCGCGTCAAAAGGAGCACGAATCCCGCAAAGTGCCTACACCGGCACCGTGGCGAAAACGAACGCAGATAAAACAAAGAGCGTTTGATCTCACCCTGCTCACTTGCAAGTATTCCATCACGCAATTTCCCCAAGACAAGTCCGCTATTGTCACAATAATTAAGGCCCATCCACGGGCTTCGCTTGTTTCGCAAATCTAAACAGAACGTTATTTTTGGTTGTTCCAAAATATATTTTTATATTTGAATATTTTTCATAATTAAAAGCACTTTTACTTCTTATTGGTAACAATGATGTTCAAAAATATTTCTTATATTTTCAAGTATTTCTTTTACATAGGCTTTGTATAGATAACGGTACCGAAATTTAAAGTTATGAAAAATGCTTAGAAATTTTGGGTAGGTATTTTTTCACGTATACGACTAAAATACATATAAGACTTTCATGTAAAGATCGAGCTCATAAGAACTGATAAATACAATAAGAATAGATATCCAAATTATTAAAAATCTTTGCGGGGACAACGAAAAAAAAATTCTCAGGCTTCTCGAATTTTGTCAAAAACAATCAAAGTTGGGCGATTGACGTCATCTGGATCGCGGCGAGGCCTCGGAAGGGAATTATTGTTATTAATTAGAGAGGGTTTGTTTAATTAAGTAGGGCGCCAATCACGCCATCTTGAGTTCGACGCCAGTCTCAACGTCTTTGTTACATCCCTCCCATAGACCTATGGACGCTAGGATGCGGGTGGTACTGGGAAAATATAGAAATGTCGTGGGAATATCTTACACAAATCGACCAATCTCTGCGGTAACCTGATTGATTTTATGTTTAAATTGTGTACACATTAAATATTAAAACTACAAAATTATATATTTTCATAGAAATCAAAACAATCTAAAAAAAAATACTAATCTGGTGATATTTTGATAAAGGTTACATTCTAATGAGAATAATAATAAATTAAATACGATTTTGTTTTTTTTTACGCATTTGTATTAATAGTATTACCAAAGGAAAATATTGCCAATCAAATGTTTTTTTCGAAGTAAATTAAAATAGAAGTATGTAAATCCCTTATATTTTTTTATAATAAACTGCTTTACAAAACATTTATTTAAATACGAATATATTTTTAGACGCTTAAAAACACAGTAAATAACACAAAAATTTCAATAGCTTCTTTAACATGAAATGTTTTTGCACTGAGCTTTGTTTAGACAAATAAAAATTCAAAATTATATTCGACATTATGACTAGTTTTTCTTTAGCTTTTGGTTCGGTTAGTTATATTTTACCATATTCAATTTAACTTTAAGACAATATAGCTATTCTTATTCGAATTTTCCAAGCGCGTCATTTCTTGCGGGTCTATCCCTGCATCGCTCGTCACTCCCCAGCGATAATGGAGTGGGATAATTTTAATCGTGCGCGAATTGTCGAGCGTAATGCCCCGGCCACGTGGCGCGGTCCTAATTCACACTGAACTACATACTCTTAATGGCCGTCAAGACTGTGAATGTCTTCAGAAGTTCATCAGTTAATTTTGATTAAATTATTTGATATTTCGGATTAATTTATTTCCTCGGCGACTGTTTATAAGCATGATTTTGGAAACTGAGTTCCAATTAATCTTATTGGTATTTCACGACCTTAAAAATCATATTAGAAATTGCAACGTTTATAATATCAAAAGCTTTTCATCACGACCTACTATTTAATTTACAGCCAACGCTGCGCTCTAAATTCAAAATGTCCCCACTCCCCGGATAGCATTATGCCGTCCCATTCATTCCGGGAATAACGAAAATTCTTTAATTCCTTCTGCAATTAACATCCAGCGTCAGTGCCGAGCCCAAGTGTCATCGTAAGTCTTGGAGTCATTAAGGGCATCTGCAGCGCGCAAATAACGAAAAAACTCCAGTGGAGGCGGGGGCGATGAGATTTTATTTAACAAAGTCTATATTAACCCCGTGCAATTAGAGAGCGTTAACGAGCAGCGGTAATGACTGCTGGGCCGCTATTCTTAAAGCATACGACATACCACCGACCTCATTTCTAGATACCTAGTAGGAAACTTCATCCATTTGGTTACATGTATTTTCCTTTAATCATGCCACTGATTATGGTTACGTGACTTGCATATTTGCTGCGTACGTATCCACAACTTATGAACATATATGAATATGAAAATAGGTAACATGGATTTGAATATGACTTAGGACATATCACTTTTACATCAGGTTAATCTTGCAAGTGCATACTATTACCAACTGAATATTATCTACATGAAAAAAAAAACTAAGTAGACGAAAATCGTATAAGACCGTCTTATTGGAGTTCCAATATTTTGTTTCTAATTTAACTAATAGATCTAGTAGAGATCAATGACATCATTATTCTGAAAACCGAGCATTCATTCATAGAGTTAGCGGCGGTAATTGCTAAAGTTTGCGTATTTATGTGCATCTCGCTTGCACCAATACGATAATACGTGTGAAAAGCACAGACAGTAAACTAAAAAGTAACGCTTTACGCCGCGAATTTTCTTTTTTTTGTGAAACAAATGGTTTACAACATACATTACAGTAAATTAAATTACAACTGGACTAAACCTGGAGTTTCCTTAATATTCAAGGGAAAGATACCGAATTTTTAGGTATGTTGAGAATAGGCGCCGTACTTTGACACATTTCCAGCGAGTGATGCGAATCCAAAGCATTTGAATAAATATAATAATCGTTGCGAGGCAGCGGGCAGCTATTTATTGTTTAATTAACCCGACGGCGGCCGTTACGTTGAGCACCCTGCTTGTTTATGTTAATGCAAAAATGGGAAATTAGCCAGGAAGGAAAAAATCTTGAGGTACTCTACGAATGCACCGATTCAAATAGCGTAAGCTTATAATGGATTCACAGTAAAAACTAGGTACGCATAGTCATAGTCAAAGGCGTATGTAATGCTAATGTGATTGTAAATAATTATGTTAACATGAAAACCGGTTACAGGTAACGTGTTTTCTATAGTTATAACTTGTTTTCTATTTTGTCCTAAGAACGTGTGTTAACTATAAAAAAAATATTACTACTGACTATAAGTTATAAAATTGCATGTTGAGTAATTTGTAATAGGTAATATTTTTGTCTAAACTAGGGTATGCAAAATGCCTTCTTGTTAGACTAAAAAATATGCTTTTGGTACGTTCGGCGGCAAATGAATCCTCATTTGTAAGTCTCACTAAAATGTGACAAGAAAAAAATCAGCATTCAATAAAATGTGTAAAACATTAGTAACAGTAATATTCAAAGTAAATATATTTGTTTTTATACAATGATAAAACGTATAAGGTATAATGGGGAGAGAGAGAACATAAATAATTATAGGCCAATTTCAGTACTCTCGGCAATTTCTAAAATCATAGAAAAAATACTCAACAATAGACTACTAAATTACCTGAATAAATTTAATATATTATCATCATCTCAATTTGGCTTCAGACACGGTACTTCCACGGAAGATGCTGTAAATGGTCTCTGCTCCCTGATAGGAGAACAGCTTGACAAACGTGAAAAGTGCATGACGGTTTTCTTGGACTTAAAGAAAGCATTCGACACTGTCTCTCTTTCAATGCTTTTTCATAAATTAGAAAAAGTTGGTGTAAGGGGAACCCCACTGGAGCTCTTTAAAGACTATCTTACTGCAAGGAATCAACAAGTTAAGCTGGAAGAGTGCATTAGTGAAACCAGAGAAGTTACATGCGGAATTCCTCAAGGTAGCGTGCTTGGTCCCACACTTTTCCTCGTGTATATTAATGACCTGTGTAATATGCAAATACCAAATGCTAAATTATATTCGTATGCAGATGATACAGCGGTTACTTTTATTGGAAAATCATGGGATGATGTGAGGTTGAGCGCTGAGCGAGGACTATCCCATATAGGTAAATGGCTCAAAAATAATATACTTACGCTTAACACTGAAAAAACAAATTACATTTGTTTCGGCATAAGCAATGAATCGCAACCAAATGAAAACTTTTCGATTAAAATACACAGCTGCAACTCTGTAACTGTCCCGAGTAACTGTATTTGTCCTGAAATCACGAAGGTTGCCTGCACTAAATATTTGGGTATCCTGGTTGATCAGCGCCTCTCCTGGTTTCCACACCTTGAACATGTCTCCTCCAGGCTGCGAAAATTAACTTGGATATTCAAAAAACTGAGAGACGTGGTGCCCAGAACGAGTGCAGAATCGGGAAATTCTAATAGAGATATTTTAAAGGACATATATACATCCATAGTTCAATCCGTATTAATATACTGCATACCAATCTGGGGTGGAGCGGCCAAAACCAAATAATTACAATTGGAACGTGCTCAGCGTGGTCTCATTAAAGTCATGTACTACAAAAATCAAAGATTCCCTACACACAGTTTATACAAATTGACTAAACTACTCTCCGTTAGGCAGCTTTACATTATGAACACAATTCTAAAATTACATAAGATCTTGCCATACGACAGAAACGCGAAACAGAAAAGAAGAAAAGATAGAATACTAAACTTGAATAAGACAACAACAAAATTTGCCTCCAAACAATTTCCCATACTGTCCAGACACCTGTATAATGTACTGAACAAATACCTAGACATACATAATATGAACTACCATAACTGTAAAACCACCATATTCAAGTGGCTTCAAGGTAAAACCTATGATGAGACTGAACAACTACTAGAACGGTGACATGATTCGAATGCATACGTCATTCACAATACACAACCCGCGCGCGCACTCACACTCAATTACACACATGCTCAAAAACACACACGCACACACACACACACACACACACACACACACACACACACACAAACTCACGTCATCTACCCTATGTAAGTAGGTACCTACGTAATATTTATATGATGCATATTAATAAATAATATGCTATTATTAAAATATAAGTACTTATTGTGATCTATTTATTAGAAATGTGTTTAATCTTATTATTGTTATTAAACTTGAGGAAGAGCGGGGCGTTCCAACACAGGCTTCGTAGCCTAAAGGAAGGCCCCAGACATTGTAAACTTTAAAATTTGTTTATTAATGATAATAAAAATATTTTGATTTGATTTTTGATTTTGATTTTTTTGATAAGGTAGGTACATGTAGAAATAAAATTCTTGAAAAGTTCCGTAAAACTACCCAACCATAGTCCAAAGGCTCCCACCTATGATCCAAAATTAAGACTAATATCTTCGATTGTAAATTGTAATGATTAAATTTATTAATGATGCAATTCTTAGCAAAAATGTCCTCATCAATGATTGAAAACTTAGATATAATCACCGAATTAAAAAAAAGTCAAATCCCATCATCAGACCCCGACTTCGTGCGGACAGGACCAGCTTGAGGTTATACCCGTGCGAGTGAAAAAAGTTGACAATCGGTTCACGATACCGAGAGACAAAGATACCGAGTAACATACATGCAAAAAAAGATAAAAAAACAGTCAAATTTCTAAATTTGACAATCCTCCTCGCGACCTCAATCCAACTTGCTCTTTTTTGAAGTCGTTTAAAAACTACAGACAAGGTTTCCATTGATACGTAATTACGAGTTGAAATAGTGGACCATATTTATATTGAAGTTGGACTATACGTAGTTGTATAGTATTACGGTTCCCGATATCAGATTCGGTTCACCCTGTTGTGGCATAATTCTTTTATGAATAATTCTATATGGCATAAACTATGTAGTCATAGTGGGCTTTGTGTAGAAACTGTTGAGTATGCTCAACTTTAGCATATTTCGTTGTGGCAGATTTCGAGTTGTTCGAATATTATACTAGCATCATTTCGATGCTCCTATTTATGATGAAGCATAATCTGGATGTGCATAAAAAGTATCGGCATAGTTTGTTTTAGCATAACAGAGAAGGAATAATTACAACCTCTCAATATAATTGAAGTAGTAGTAATATTCTGCACGTTACTTACGGTGTTACTGAGCTGAGTACTTTCTTAGTTGCTAAAGAAAAAACAAGCCCGAAACAAAGCTCCCGCCTTAGTCTTCTAACCTAACCTATCCGAGTCGGATCTGCCCCGGAAGGTTTTGTTCGCTCGCTTCGCTCGCTCACTGCAGAAATTGTCGCCCTCCCAACAAATTCTACCTGACGAAAAATGCAAATTAAATTTCGAACATGTGGCTATATGCCAAAAAAATATGCAAATCTAATTTCTGTCTTACACTCGGCGTAAATAATAATATGCCAAGATAGTTTCGGGCAAAATAATGTTCGAAATATTGTAATAGTGATGTTTCTGCCTCATTAAGATTATGCCAAAATAGATTATGCCAAGTCTGTTATGTCCTAAGCGTTTCGGTCAAAAAAAATAAAGCAGATAGAGGGAACCCATCAGATTCAACTGCATATCCTTTCCCTAACGCATGGCGTGGTAAAACAATTGAATAAGGATATTACCAGCTTTTCAGGCGTAATTATGCCTCCTCGGAGAAGCAATGCGATACGATAGTTAGAGTGGTGTCATTAGTGTAAATTACGGTGATAGCGTGCCGTGCAATCGCAATTGTAGCCCCGCAAATTGGGTTCTTTATTGCACACTAATTCGACCAAACATTCGCCTCTTAATTTAAATCGGGCTTCAGCCCTCGCTTATAGCCTGTAGCGGAAAGCTTACTGCGAGGATCAAAAGTAAATACAGAGTGATTACGGGCTCGTGATTCTGACTCTGAAAAATGTGTTAAGATGGTCTTTCTGAACATATTACTGATCTATTTAACTACATTTTGTCGCAAAATTTAACATAAAAAAATATCCTTATTCTGCTCATTCTTAATTCTTTCCTGTTTTCGCCTGCAAACAATAGGCATGATGACTGGCAAGTCAAATCAGCATCTTTTTCGAACTGTCAAAACGATCACCCCTATGGGATTTTATATGAAATACTCAAAAGTGACGTCACGTTTGAGTACTGCCAAATGACCTACTCTTTTAAGTTCTTTTAAATGTATTAAATAGAAGTTCTGTACAAAAAATACTGCAATCTACATCTTAGTAATAATTTCTTCGTGTATTCGTGCATAATGTTAAATAATTTATTTTAACTACAGTCATCATCCCTATTATATATATTTTTTTAAAGCAAAATTTTGTATTTTCTCTTGTAACAGAATAAAACATGAATAGCTACTTAATTAGCTAAAATACAATAACAACGCTCAATAACGGTAAAAAATCTTCCTGACAAATTAGATTCGCGTAAGTTCGAATCGAAACCGAAACACAGCTTTAAACATTTCAGTTAATAACACGTTACGAGTAAATGCCTTTATAATCCAGTAAATATAATTATGTCTCAATAACATTCACTTGTGCTGATTCCTCATTGTGTGTACTTTTAAAAGGGGTTTTCAGTGTTTTCCAAAATTAAATTATGGCTTGATGATAGGGACAAAAAGTAAACAATTGCTAAGCATTGTTTTGTTGAAGGTGTAAAGTAGAAAATTTATTATTGTTTTATTTCAACTTTTGATTTTTTTCTTTTCAATACGACGTTTCATAACCCATTAAATAAAAATCACAGGTTTTCGTAGCCATATATTTAGATTTTTTTAAATATCTTTTATTTTCTTGACAGGACTAGTGTACCTTAAAAGCATAGATGAAAACTTGGATACTTATGATTTCAAAGTACGTAATGAAAACTTCTTCATACTCTACTTCTTCATATTCATTAAAAGTTTTAACGAATAAGCAGTTGCCACCGACATGTCTCCTAACAATAAGTATGCCGCGGCCAAAAATATTAGCGTCTGTAATACATACTTCCTCTCTATAAGGCTTGTTCACGAAATAAAGGCTGATATTTTACAGACAAACGGGTCTTAATCGCGTAAACTTACGTTTAATTATATCCTGACGTTTCGGGCATGACGTTACACCCGTGGTCGCAGGCAGACTGGCGAGAGAATGTATCAACACCTTCGAGCTGCGCGGGTTTTTCGAACTACCCGCACTTGATCTTGATTATTCACTTCTAGGCTAGGGTTGTCACTAGGCCTACACACAACACTCACAACATCCAATGGCTTAAAAATGGATGTTTCACCACGCTTACATTTGTAAATCACGGGATTCCACGCAGACGAGATTCCTTGCCCCTCATTTTGATTAAAATTCCGATGTTTCTTAATTTCAATAGCTTCACGTACTCATGCCCGAAACGTCAGGATATAATTAAACGTAAGTTTACGCGATTAAGACCCGTTTGTCTGTAAAATATGAGTGATAATCGTGAAAGTTTAAATCAATATAAATAAAGGCTGCTTTAGCATAACAGAGAAGGAATAATTACAACCTCTCAATATAATTGAAGTAGTAGTAATATTCTGCACGTTACTTACAGTGTTACTGAGCTGAGTACTTTCTTAGTTGCTAAAGAAAAAACAAGCCCGAAACAAAGCTCCCGCCTTAGTCTTCTAACCTAACCTATCCGAGTCGGATCTGCCCCGGAAGGTTTTGTTCGCAGATTTTAAATTGCTGAATAATATTTATTTTAATGAGACCACTCTTTTGCATGATTGCTCTTTGTCTATCTTTTCGTAGGCTGTGGTTGGTATTTATATAAATTTCTCCATAATTATGGACTTTTTTTAAAACATCTGGATTTTAGTAGTTTCTTCTTATTTTACCGTTTTGGGTCTTTTAGCATCTCAATGGGTCTTGATTATATTACAAAATCGATACTATGATAAACTGTGAATATCGTGTCCTAAATTTTTATTCACGTTTTCAAGTCAAACATTGTTAAAATCGTCTCGGGAGATCGCACTTTTTTTGGGCATGAACTTTTGCATTAAGCATTATCTGAAGTTGTTTTGATTTTGACGACTTTGATGCGAATGTTTTTGGACATTGAAATGTTAAACATAAAACAGAAGAATCAATTTTCAGTCCCATGGCTGTTTGAACTACATGGGACTATTGTGTAACAGTGAAGACTGATTTTACGATGGCTACTTTAATTCGTGGACAAGCTTTATAATCATGTCGCCCTCGTACTCTTACAATAATATTTTTTCTGTTATGTTTAACATTTTTCACATTTAATATAATTTTTATGTAGTCTTCTTCTCTGTTTAAATAATAATGTAAATAGTTTCAAGAGATGAATATGAATTAAGTGGGATTTCACAACATTGTCGTAACGTTGTCAGCGTCCGTAGCCTAGTTGGTAGTGACCCTACCTACGAAGCTGGAGGTTCCGGGTTCCAATCCTGGCGAGGGCATTATTTATGTATTAATTTATCACAAATATTTGTTCCTTGGTCATTGCTTTCTATGTATTTAAGTATCTATATGTATACGTCGCTTGGTACCCACATCACAAGCCTTAATTGAGCTTACCGTGGGACTAGGTCGATTTGTGTAAGATGTCCCAAGATATTTAATATATCTCCATATTTTGCTCTGTACTTCCATACATAGCAGGAATATTTGTCTATCCATCTAAATGGCTACGTATTAATTTATCTTTTACACTTTAATCTGAGATCTATGGAAATAATCGGCACGGATTCTAACGTTTCCCATACATAATGATGATACGTATATTATTAGAATTACCTACACAGACATGAAAGTCAAGACAACAAAACAGATAAAGGGATCAATACAAATTATTGCGTCATTATAAAACACAAGGATAAACAATACGTGCAACTTCCTACAGATAAATAGATAATTTTAGCGTTTATCGCAAATCGCGATAGACAAAGTGTTGTTTAAGGTAAACAGATAACGGAAAGCAATCAAAATATTAAAATTCCAAAGTGGTTGGAAATAGACACCCTTATGGTAATTATCCGACCGAGTAATCGTCTCTGTGTCTCAGCAAATGTCTTAAAGCGATTGAAAAAAAAGTTTTGACTTTATGTAATTAATTGAATCAGTAGACTTAGTACATGATTAGTGCGGCAGTATGTCGCCGCGAGATAAACTATTCATCCCTCTTTTATTCATCATCATCAGCCAATTGACGTCCACTGCTGGACATAGGCCTCCCCCAGAGAGTTCCACAAAGATCGGTCGTGAGCTGTCCGCATCATTATTCATATAGTTAGTAAAAGACGGAAAACCTATCTCGCGGCGACATACGTACCAATCATGTGCTAAGCATACTGGCGTTAAGTACTTTGCGAAAGTCCATATTACAGGATGGACAATATTACTTTGCTCTTCCGTGATACAGAACGTGTAGCTAATTAGTGTAACCTGCTATAATAACTTGCGTATTTTTTGCATACAGTTAATTTTCCCACCCTGTAACGCAACTATAATGACGCAAATATCTATAACAAAGCACCACCAATAATACTTACACGTGTTTCACCTCCTCTACGAGGCATTATCGCTATTATCAAAAGTTGACGTTGTTGTCGGCCTGGTGTCCGGCAACGGAACATCGCAGAAAAGCAAAGTAATATTGTTTATCCTTTTTTGACTTTATATCAACTAATTCATTTACTGTTTTTGAATACACTTTTTCATAGGTAAAGATCATCCTTTTCATTTTCGCTTAGTTTAATACAGTTTACCGTTACTTCTTTATTATACTTATTTACTTGGTATTATTATCTAGAAATGGATTTTAATTGACATTTATTTTACAGTATAAACCATATTCCTCCTTTATATTTCCAGATGGTTGTCCCATCCGCTTAGCAATACACTTTAAAAAAATAACTAATTACATTTAGGTACATTTAATACCATTTATCATCAAAATAAATAGATATGGTATCTAATGCTGTTTATCTGCTCAAGTATTTCGTTACGTCGTTATTATTTTGTAATGGGTTTTCGCTGAAATTGTCAGCATGATACAGACAAAACCGCTGAGTGTATGTATATACGTAGACCTCATTTCATTCTTCGCTAGCTACGCTCGTAGCGATGCGTCGTAGCTGATAATATGGATTTCTTGGCTTAAAAAAACCGGCTATCTAGAGCGGTCATCTCCGAAAATAAAATAAAAAATCTTTTTTTTAAATAATTCAACGATACCCCAAACATCGTCACACATCAAAAAACCCTAAAGTGGCCCGGGGCATAGATCCAAGAACGCTCACCGCATTGCCTCTTTGTATGGCTAAACTGAGCCTCTGGGCGAAGTACGACCCTGCCCGTAGGTCACCAGACACACCGATCAGTTTTTTTGAAATTTCATTCACGAGTTTTTTTGTGTCTGATGACCATTGTCCGAGGGTTTCAACCGCAAGTGCCATAAATATGTAATTGTTTTTAAAAAAAGCATATTTACGGCACTTGACAGTTTGGGCGTCTTCGGCGGCAGACCCCTGCTTACTTGCAGAGCGCTGGACATGGGATGGGGCCAGCGTATCCACACAGGTCACATCCCATGCCAAAGGCCGCCCGAAGTACCAAGGCATAAGAGATACGCCGTCTGGTCGTTTGCCGTCTGCCGCTGACAGACCTACGGGTTCCAAGGTCGCTGGTATGGAGGCGGAGCCGAGCGCCCTACGAATGAGGTCATTGAGTGAAGCGTGTCTAAACACTCGACCAGCACTCGACTGGCAGTGTAGTCCGTGTCGACCGAGGGGGTCTACTGAACCTCCGCAACGGCAGCAGGGGTGCGGTTCACAAATTTTGAGCCCAAGCCGGAGACATATAGCCACACGCAAAGCAGGCGGATCCAAAAGACATCCAGTGTTTTGTGAAGGCAAAGCGTGTAGCCAATGTCCCGACTCGGGTTCAGATATAGCCAGGAAACGGGCTCGTTCCGTAGGATTATGAGAGTGAGTTTCTAATAGTGATTTGTGAACGATTTTGACTTTTATTTGATCCCAGGCGGCTTGGCTGGATTTTTCTGAAGGCGAACTCTGACCAGGATTACTGGTTTCCCAACTTGACTCAGCATCTGCTAAGCATGCCACTGCCACACCAGCGGGATCGGTAACATTGAGAATGCCACTGGTGAGCGCGACGGTGCTGTGAACTGAAGAGATAAAAGCAGGAAGAGCCAGATCGGTCGTGAAGCGAATGCCTAAACCGCCATATTTGATTGGCAGGGTGGCCTGGGACCAACATTCCGAATTAAGGGAAATATTTAAAATTTTGCAAAGAGTTTCTTTCAATACGTTATCTATGGATAATGTAAGATCGGGGAATTTCCAAACAGGGCTGCAGCGTAAGATGTACAAGAATTTTGGAGAAAATAAACATAACCGTAATATATAAATGGCAATATGAGGATTAATTTTGAATAATAGATCCGAACAGTTGTGAAAATTTTGCAATTTAGAATTTATGATGGGGGCAATGGCTTCTTCATAAATAGGAGCGCCAAGTAAAATAAGGGAGTCCCGGGTTTGTAAAGAAAAATTGGGTGTAACAGAGTTTAAATTTCGTATGATGTTAGTCTGGGCTTCAACCGAAAGCTTCTCTGAGATATAAACCTCACACTTGTTGAAATTTAGTGCGAGGCCTATCTCGGAGAATTGTGTAATAACAGACTTCAAGTCATTTAAAACTGATGATGCCTTGCCCCCAAGTGTGCCATCGTCCAAATACCATATGTTAAGTTCTGAGTTTTGGTAATAATAGGGTGAATAGCAAGGCTAAATATAACGGGCCCGAGAGGATCTCCTTGTTGGCAGCCGACACATGAAGCAATTTCTTTTTCGCCGAACATTAATTTTGAAGGAGCGCCGTAACACTGAGATAGGTAACTAAAAATTTCAGGAAGCTCTTTTTGAATTTCGTTCAAAAGTATACTACGGTTAATCGAATTAAACGCATTTTTAACATCGAGTTTTACGAGAACTTCAAAATCAGAACTGTGCAGAAAAGTGCGTGTCGCATGAACTGCGGCTTCACATCCGCCTCTGATACCGAAACCGAATTGTTTAGGCTTAAACATTTCTGTGAGGCGGGTATGAAACTCTCGACAGCATAATTTAGAGGCTAAATACCGTAGTGTGCTACCCACCGCTATTGGCCGAATGCCACCGTCCTTTTTCTTTAAAGCTATCAAATTCGCACCGTACAGGATAGGGACTATTGTACTACAAATTTGACCGGATAACATTAGATTTAATAAAGCGGTCAGCTCCCTCACAAGCGATTCCCCAGCATCGCCCATGACCACTTTGTTGACGTGATTAATATGTATACCTGTACTAAATCGCAAATTTCTAGTACTAATAACGGCCACTGAGCAATGCTGTGGACAGACAGACGGACAGGCGGACAGGACACGGCGAAATTATGTAACTGTGTATGTATGAAAATATGTACGGAACCCTAAAACGAGCAAAAAAATCACGTTTGTTGTATGGGAGTCCTTAAATATCTATTTTCTTGAACGTAATATGAAAACACAAATCAAATTATTTTTAACTAAATATGATTTGTACTTTTTATTTTTCCCCAGTAGTCACACTACTTAATACTATATAAATTAAAATTATAAATATTAGATGTCATATACCAAAGAAAAACGACCAAGATCACCTAACGTCCGAGGTGGGGGATATGACATCTAATATTTATAATTTATCTATTTTATTTTTGAAGTTCCGTGTGTCCTCTACGGTAGCTTGCTTACCACCAGAAAAATTAACGCATAGTAACTAGATAAATGCCAATCCGAAACGTCATAAACTCAAACGAAAGAAACCCAATTATTTATCATTAATTATCACAAGGATGAGTGATGACTAGATGACTAATATACCAAACTATTAGTAATATTGCAAAATTCTGGGTAAAACCGGATAGAACTGGTATAAAACTATACTTGTTTTAGTAATTAGTGTTACTGATTTTGTCTTGCGTGTAATTAATTTATAAAGTAAGGGTAAAGTCGATAACTAATAGATCAGCAAATTTCTGTGTTCGTGATCATTAGGCACATGTTTTACTAAACAAACAAATAAATTAAATATGTCAGCCTCCGTAGCCTAGTTGGTACCCTGCCTACGAAGCTGGAGGTTCCGGGTTCGAATCCCGGCGAGGGCATTATTTGTGTATTTATTTATCACAAATATTTGTTCCTTGGTCATGGCTGTTTATGTATTTAAGTATCTATATGTATCTATATATTATAATATTATATACTCGTATCGTCGCCTGGTACCCACATCACAAGCCTTAATTGAGCTTACCGTGGGACTGGGTTGATTTGTGTAAGATGTCCCAAGATATTTATTTATTATAAAACATAAATTGTTTCCTTTACATATATTATTTCATGTATGACTGATGTTGAATAAAAAAATTATAATTAAATTATGTCTATGTCAAACTCCTTGTGCAACTGAGATAAAAAAATACAGTCAACTTTCTTCAGATCTGCCTCCAGTATTACGTGCCAGATGACTTAACTTATGTTATTGTTATACCCTGCAATCAATTACCGTGCGTTCTAGTTATTGATGTTAACGGAATTTCTTTGGCTTCTAACCTTCGCCCGACCAACGTATCCTGGTATCCCTTTCTTCCCCGCACACATTTAAAGTTGTAAGAATGAGGGGGAGAAGTCTATTCCGAGCGGGTCAAGAGATGCTGGTTAAATCGAGAGTGCACTAAATGACATGCGCCATGTGGTATGTGTCATAAAAGTACCCTCTCCACTACCCGTGTAGGTCGTGATAGTTTCTTGTAAGGGTGGCTGGGGCTGGTTCTACCCTCGTGTAACGCCGATACTTATGTTGCTCCTCTCGTAATGCTTCCCGTTTGATACAAGTGTTTCTAAGAGAGCGAGGAACGAGTTTCTTAGAATGTATACATAGAAGTCTGTAAAACCAATTAACCCTTAACTTAGCAGTGTATCTTAAAAGATACATACTTTTTGACCCACTTTTTGTATTTTTTTTAAAGACAGAATTTTTTGCTGTACACTGCGGCGATGAGGCTAGAACGCACGATTTTTTAAAATTCTGCCGTTTAGGATTAAATCATTGTCGAAACTTTTATTATGGGTCGATCATTAATTTCTTCGATTAAACTAAACACTAACAAGAAGTAAATTCATAATAAGATATTAACAAACAACAATATATTAACGCAAATATGTAAAATCACAACAGAATGGAAAATAGGTATATTTTTGTAGGTATTAAAATATGATGTGACGCTGTGATATTGATATTGCACAATATTTTATCAACGTACCTACCTATTATGTGGTTTATAAACTATACGAATATATTTATCTCTCGATCTCATCTGCTGTACTAATCAATGGTGATTTTAATTTGATAAGGCATGTTGAATTTTATGTTTTCTTTGATTATTAATTTAATATGTAAAACCACTCTTAAAATCGATGGTTTGTAGTTTAGTATATTTTCTTCGTGAGTAGTTTTGTACTTATTGTCTTATTTTGATAGAGATTTATCTATCAAATTTCCTCCATTGTCAGACACCCGTAGACCATGAAGCCTGTAAGTGTTCTGTCGGGATGTGGGAAAATCTTTTAAGGTTCTTGTGAGGTTGTATATTCGATTTTCTGCGTTTGTATGATTTTACACTTAACCCTTTAACGGGCAGGGCTCAAAAAATCCTTAATCCAAGGCAATGTCATTCTGTAGTAGAAAAAAATCTGTACGTCGACAGTCAATCCCATGACCAAAGAAAAAGTAAATTTAAGCACTATTAGCAACAATTACCAACGCATTCGTTTCTACAAACCAATTAAGCACAATCACCCCGAACACGACGAAGTTCGAAAAGGTAAATATCGCGTGCGACCCGACTGTATCTGCAAATCAATTAAGGAGTTCAAAATTCCACGTAAATTGGTGTCTTGTTTTCCGCCGCGGCCTATCTCATATTCAATCTGACTACGCGGTCAGAAACTACCCCCTTTTATGGATATTTCACCCCCGGGGGGGATACTTGACCCCCGTATCTGGATACATCATCTACCCCTAAAATGAGCTAATGGGCAAATCACAAATGTAGTTCGTAATGAAGTGTCTTTGTGAAATTGTATAATAAAACAATTATTCTTCGATTTCTTTAAGCCAGTACCACTAGTTACTTAGAGTAACCACAGTATAATAAATAGTAATAATTCTGGTGACCGCAAAGTTACCCTGGCATCATAATATAAATAAATAACAAATTAATAAATATCTTGAGATATCTTATACAAATCGACCTAGTCCCACGGTAAGCTCAATTAAGGCTTGTGATGTGGGTACCAAGCGATGATATATACAGGGTGGTCCAAACCTTGACGTCAAAAAATTTTTTTCTGGTTCCCTACGTCATGGGCTATCAGAATATACCCCATGTATGTTAGCCGATTTTTTGTAGTTTTCGAGTTATGTTGTGTTATTTAAGTTTATTTGACCGACTACTCCGAAAAATCCTCATTATTAGGTATAACTTTTTTTTTGCTTTTACGAAGGTTTAAGGTCTAAGGCAGTCTTTACATTACCAAAAATCCTTGGGATATGTTTTATTTTTTTATTTACGTACAATAATGCTATTTTGATGCGTTTTTAGTGTAAAATTTTGAATTTGGTATTTTTTATCCTACTTGTATCAAAGTGAGGACGCTATTTTTTTTGTCAGTAAATGCTTTATTTGTAGTAATACTTTTACAAAAAGAAAATATTTAAAAAACCTGATAGTTTTTTTTATCAATAAATTTCTTAACTCCAGAATTTCACAAAAAAATTTTTTTTTTTATTCATAACTCGAAAACTACAAAAAATCGGCTAACATACATGGGGTATATTCTGATAGCTCATGACGTGAGGAATCTAAAAAAAAATTTTTGACTTCAAGGTTTGGACCACCCTGTATAATAGATACCTACATACATATAGATACTTAAATACATAGACAGCCATGACCAAGGAACTAATATTTGTGATAAATAAATACACAAATAATGCCCTCGCCGGGATTCGAACCCAGAACCTCCAGCTTCGTAGGCAGGGTCACTACCAACTAGGCTACGGAGGCTGACGAATATTATAATCTCTGAATGTTTTATTTAATTGCATAAATTGCAGATTTATGATTTCTTGCTGAAGATAAGTTCTTGAAATAAATGAACATCGTTGGCAATAAATTTGTGTAACATTTTTGAAAGTAAACATGTGAATAAACAATAAATTTTAAATTCGATGAAAAATAAATATGCTTCTAATGAAGGTGCATAAATTGTTTTTTTAAATAAATGTGCTCTTTTGTCGAATATTCTACCAATTTGGTAGGCTAGGGCATACCGACTTCTATTACACTATTTATTTTATACTGTCTGTCACTTTTAGTAACTTTATGTCCCCAAATTTCACACACGTCATAATAATGCACAGTTACAGCTAACTTAAGTGCTTTATTTTAATGACAATAGAAAAAACATTTGATTAACTGCAGCGATAATGATATGTTATCTAATATTAAATTTAGTATTCTGTTGTGATTTGACATAACATTTTTGTGACTTGGGCAGTTAAATAATTATCTATCTATACCCCCTGGGCCCTGGCTACATTAGAAAACTGGTGAAAATAACAAATAAAAAATAATAAAATTCATTTATTTCAGACCAGTATGATCCATAAAAAAATATGGTAATAAAAAGGAAAAACTTACACTCTACATTAGTATTTAAATCACATACTTAAAAACTTAATAATAACTTTTATAACGTATCGTTTGTATCGACTGTCATTTTTGCCGTCATTACCGCGTAGTATCGACTGTCACGTAACGTTTGTCACGATAAACGGCAAAATCGGACCACCATAACCTTCTGGACCCCGGAGCAGTATCATGTTAAGATGGGTTTAGACCAAACGAGCGAATGCTCATTGTATTTCCCACTCTACGAAATCAACGAATTTCGACGAATTACGTTTTGTGTAACGAACGTATTTCGTGGAGTGGGGATAGAATGGGCATTCGCTCGTTTGGTCTAAATCCACCTTAAAGAATCAAATCGGAAAATTACTAGCTGTCCAGCGTGACGCAACTTTGGTTTATACTATATAGTAGTGTTTAAGTATGGAGATAATTATGTGCAATACAAAAAACTGTTTAAAGTCCTATTTCTAATGTGATAAACATGTTTTTTACTGCACTGAGTTAAAAATATAAAACAACATGTACTAGACAAGACCATTTTAGTCGTCTTTGACCCCGCTCGTTATCGTGCCAAATATTATAATGGAAAATATGAAAATGAGTTTCATTAACGCCTGAGTCATGCCGCCCTACGAATTAATGATATCTTTGGACAAAGGACGGCTGCCGCGAATACAAAAATTCCCTCCACTATCACTGTAATTTCTGCTTTAATGACCTTTCCTTATCTAGATTGAAGTGTCTTTCTACTGTATTGTGCGTTGGTGTGGGGTTAGTAAATCGAGTAGACATTTAAAAATGAAAACATTAGAGCTAAATTATTATTTGTTTTTGGCGAAAAAAGAGTGTAAGTTTTAGTTTTATCTTGGTAGGTAAGTATGTTTTAGTTTCTTATTTCTGAACGATTTGACAATAACGTCACAGTTTGTTGCTTGCAATAAGGGCGCTTAGGCATGTAATTCGTAAAGGTAAACTCCAAATCTTTCCTTATGGTAAGCAGCAAAGTGGGACGTTTTTACTAAAACTTCACTTTTATGCAAGTTACAAATTTCATAGTGTCGTTTATCCTGGTTATAACATTGTTTTCTTAGGTTATCACTTATCAAATCTAGTTCTATGAGTATATTTTCTGTCATTACTATCTTATTTTTTTCAATTTAGATGTAATTTTTCAGTTACAACTAAGTAGCCTTTGTAAAAATTGCTTTAAACTAAGTGTTTCTTTCCTTCACGTCATCTTCAGTACAGTTTTCCTTCATATTATCAATCACCCCCAAAGACAAATTCGCCACTTACGAACCCATATCGCGTAGAATTCAGACACCACTGGATTCAGCCGGCATGCACGGATATCCGACTCACACGTATCTCTTCATTAACATAATATGCGGTGTAGTGCATAAATTAACGTGCGACTTTATGACCGCTATTTGTCTATCAAATTATGAGCGAGTGAGATAGGGTGGGACAGGGTGAAACGTTAATATTTATCACCAAATAAAAAAAATGATAACCGACTACAACCAATTTCTCCAAGATCATGGGATTATCAGACCCCGACTCCGAATTTTGCCAGTGGGACCATTCGACTCAAGTACAAGATATACCCGTTCGATAAAAAAGAATTAAAATCTATTCCACGTTCGTTTTTGAAAATTTCTGGTCGATTAATTGACAAACAAGAGACATTTTTTTTTTATATTGAATTGTGAATGTATAATTATCTACAAAATGACACACATACATTGAAAGTTAAGTAAAGTATAATACTTAAGATTTATGTTGGTTCTGACGAATCGTCATGTTTTTTACACCTGTATTTTAACATAATTTTCACGATGTATAATATGTATATGACTCAGAACTAGTTAAATATATGGGTCTGATTTTAATTTTGTAAATATTAAAAACTATGTAATCTAACTATGTAATGAAGATGGTACTTACAGGTGCTTAAATAATAATCATTACTCATACACAAGATGTGCACTTATAAAGGGACTAACTTGTCACAAAGTTACATTTTGCTACGGGCTACGACGTAGCGCTCGTAGCATGATAATACCTACATACAACCTGCCACGTAGTTCTAAAACTTGAATTATAAAAATGAGTAAGCATGTTAACAAAATATGTATTTTAATATCGTTAGACATTCTTTCGCAAATCAACCTAATCGCCGATATTTAGATAGATTATAGCATCTATATACTTCAACTAATAGAAAAAACCAAGGCTGAGGAACAGAAATTGCTATTATAAAACCACAAAACATACCCTCGCCGGAATTCGAACCAGGGTCCTCCAGTTTCACAGGCTGGATCACAATAAATAAATAAGCACTAATGACTTGACAACTCACAAAGCTTAACACATTCAAAGATCGGACAACATGTTAGAGGAATAAAAGTAGATGCAAGTTATACAGTAAGCTACGAGTATAATAACTTCCATCAGTGACGTGACACTCAATGCAAATTCTGCATGCACGGGAATCAAACCAGTCAATTAAATAGACGTAATGAAAAATGGACGTCGACCGCCCCGCCTATGTACAGCCTATGTGTAAAATTATGTAGGAACCATGTAATCTGGACCTATAAAGCCGCCGTGATAACTCGTCCGATAGTGGGGCAATTTCTGAACGACACAATAATGACACCTATTAGGCGGACCGCTCGACATCCTGTCGCATAATAGCCCCCGCATCGGCATTGCCGCGCGGACGACTCGACCCGCGACCACGTAATAACCCCCACGCTAGAACAGAACATAATTAGTTAAGCCCTTAAAAATAATCGCGGTTAACGATACAAGTAACGAACCTTTCCAATATAAGCTCAAGCTCCAGCCTAGGTTAAACAAATCGTCGGTTTTAATGAGCTAGAAGATTAGGCATAGTTGACTTCGTTATGGACTCGGAACGAGCCATTTATGACTACGATTTATAATCTACGCATTCAACACGAAACTGACTTAAATGTTAACTCGACGAGGTCTATGTACTGAAAGCCATCTAGAAATTTAATCATCCACTTTATATTACGGCCAATTACAATTAATCTCACACGAAGCCCACGGCGAGTCTAGACGCCTAATCTCCCGATCTAATTCGACATAACTCTGTAATTAAAGGCGAGGACAATAAAAGTTAGATCCATGTGTCGTGTCGTGTGAGCTCGGCTCGCGTGACGGCGCTCTGTCGTGTCGCCTTCGTCCGACAATAAAATTATAAGTCGCCCGCAGTGACAATCCAGTGATTTACGTCGGCACACACGCGAATATTCTTATATGAAAAGACCTTAAGCTTTTTACTGCGGCGTAAAAACAGGAGGCGGACAGGTTAATGAAGAAAATGTGTTCGAGTCGCCACAAGATAGCCGGCGCGTGACTGCCGCAATGGTTGCTAGTTATTGCGGCTTTGATACTGGCTTAGCTCACATATAAACATTACCGCCCTTTTTGCATGTTTATGGATTTTACTCAATGGAAGAAAACGGTTGGGAAAAACTGGAATGCAGCGTGCAGGTATTAAACCGCTGTTGAAGTCTGACATCGTGAAATGTGAAGCGATACTGTAACAGTATGTAACAAAAATACTCGTAGTCGTCATCAGTTGAAGGTCTTATCATATTCTGATTCAGAAAAAGAAGAATAAGAAATATTTTTCAGCGTGTTTTTCTTCTACCGCTTCTTAATCACAATAGGACACATTTTATCACTGAATCTGACACATTTTTAATCACTTCTTTTGTTACTTATGTATAAGAAGAATAAGAATGGTTTATTTGGTGTCATACCGTACAGTCAAGTGCAAAAATAAGTATCGAAAGAATCCGTTCATAAATATGTTACGACGTTCTTATTACACAGAATTAGAGTGCACTGGGACATATTTTTGAACGTTTTGTATACCCCTTATTTTGTCTTCGACTGTACAGAGCAATACAGTAAAAGTATATTTCAACACCAAAAAGGATGCCATTCAGCATGTGTCGTGTCAGATCCCACAACGATCCAACACAACTGTAAACTGTAAAACGTGTACTGTAGGTGCCCTTTTTTACTAAGGACTAATATCATAAAAAGACGCAAATCGAATCGAAGTACGCACGTTTGCACGTTATAATTAATACAGCAGTGTAATATGTAGTAAATTTATTGCATAACCATATAATATCGTATGTTATTTGTAAAATCGTATGAACACCACGACGTAAGCTAATCCTCGCAGAGCGAAATAAGAGGTGCAAAATACTGGGAAAAGCAACGAAGTGCGACGAGGTTAGCTCCTAATCCGATAAGGTTCGCGACTCACAGTCTGGAGTGAGTATTATTTTCGTTAATACTTACCTAAAAGAGTGACGTAACCAATGTTCGACACTTAGCTGACAGTGATGGGTACTTCTCATCTCATCTTAGTACTCAGAACCTACGCGCTCACGGCTTCAATATTGATAAAAATTGGTAGGCTGGTAGAGTCAAAGATACTGAGCAAGATCCTCACATTTCCCAAAATGTTTATACGAAACATTCCTTTTTTGTTACCAAATATGTTAGTCCGTGGGCTAGTCGGTCTGAAATTAGAAAACGGTATAATTTATAAGTGTCCTTTTTACAGTAGTTAGACATATTCATAAGGATGTTAAAAAAGTATGATAGACATCTCAAAGTGGTAGCTAATAGGCACACGGGCTATTTCAAGATTTCCGTTGTACGACAGGTATGGTTAAAATTAGGAGATACAAATTTTCCTTTTCACGGCTGTTAGGTAAGCTTATAAAAACGTCAAAAATGCAAGATTGCCATTTATAAGTGCTACCTAACAAAATTGGGGGCCAATCAAAGATGGTGGATCTCAAGTTTTACAAAATCAAGTATATCTCGAGAACTATTAAATATATCTAATTAGTCTCTTGAACAAAGTTAAAGGCATATATGTAAGCTTCATATTTTGCATATACACCATATTGCTAAAACCAACCAATAATTAATTATGACCAAATTTATGAAAATTTCGTGATTTTGTTTTTTTTTTGTGTCGTGTTTTTACATAGTAGTCATGACGCTAGAAAAATTAAATATTTTTTTAAAGATAGTGTATTTAATAAGCTTTAATTTGATGTATATAACTTGTTGGCGGTATTAAAAAAAAGACCCATAAAAAATATTTAAATGAATTGTAGTCATAATCCACCGTATACTTAGTGATTTAAGAGGCGATGGAAGTGCCACTCGTAAATATTTTTCAATCTTGGTTACTTGAAATAAGCACTATTATTTACGAGTGTTTCCATCGCCTCTTAAATCACTAAGTATACGATGGATTATGACTACAATTCATTTAAATATTTTTTATGGGTCTTTTTTTTAATACCGCCAACAAGTTATATACATCAAATTAAAGCTTATTAAATACACTATCTTTAAAAAAATATTTAATTTTTGTAGCGTCATGACTACTATGTCAAAATACGACACAAAAAAAATCAAGATCACGAAATCTTCATAAATTTGGTCATAATTAATTATTGGTTGGTTTTAGCAATATGGTGTATATGCAAAATATGAAGCTTACATATATGCCTTTAATTTTGTTCAAGAGAGTAATTAGATTTATTTAATAGTTCTCGAGATATACTTGATTTTGTAAAACTTGAGATCCACCATCTTTGATTGGCCCCCATTTTTGTTAGGTAGCACTTATAAATGGCAATCTTGCATTTTTGACGTTTTTATAAGCTTACCTAACAGCCGTGAAAAGGAAAATTTGTACCTCCTAATTTTAACCATACCTGTCATACAACGGAAATCTTGAAATAGCCCGTATGCCTATTAGCTACCACTTTGAGATGTCTATCATACTTTTTTAACATCCTTATGAATATGTATAACTACTGTAAAAAGGACACTCGGTACCCCCAAATTATACCGTTTTTTAATTTCAGGCCGACTAGCCCACGGACTATGTAGAGGAATCTGAAAATAATCATCACCAAATTCCAAAGGACCAAGATCAAATTCCAAAAGGAACCGATTTCTCCGAGATCCCACCATGAGACCCTGACTTGGTGCAAACGGGATCATCTCGGTTAGTGTGATATTGAGTTATCATTGCTCATCATCATCATCAGCCTATTATAGTCCACTGCAGGACGTAGGCCTCTCCTATTAACTATGCTATACGCATTTAGGAGGTAAATGCCCATAATCGCCACGCTGGGCAAGCGGACTGGCGATCGCAGTAATGTGTCTACTACGATGACGCTGCTGCCCATCATCAATCTTTTATCAAATAATGGTCAGTGACACTTCAATCCCTTAGTCGACTCTTACGACACCCACAGGAGGAGTTGGGGTGGTGACAAATGTATTCTTATTGCCGTCACCACACGGCCAATCATTACTCATGCTTAATGCACATTTTTGACATATGGTTATCTCCGAGTATGGATGCTATACTGGGCCAAATCAAACGGTAAGCATGAGCTTTTCAAACAAAAAAAGAATTATGAAAATCGGTTCACCCCGTCGTAAGAGCTGAAGTAACAAACAAAAAACACAGTCGAATTGAGAACCTACTCTTTTTTAAGTCGGTTAAAGAGGTAGGTATTGTCCAGAAACAGAAGTAGCTAGTCTAGATACTTTTTAATATTATGTATAGTTGAAAACAGAAGCAGGGCTTGTATCAAATTATTTGACTAACGACTTGTAAACTTCAATTATCAATGAAATAAAACTATGAAAACGGATAAACTCGCGTATATTAACTAACTTTAACGTCATTCCGACGTTTCCGTCGACGTTTTCCGATGTTCAAAACATCGAAATGAAGTTAGTTAATATACGCGAGTTTATCCGATTTCATAGTTTTATTTCATGTGTAATCCTCGCGGTAACCGAAGAAAATATTTTCAATTATCAAGCATTAGCGAATAAACATTCCATAGTTGAAAACAATGTGAAATGCAAATTTTCTTTTTATGTTTTGCATCCTACATTGTAATTTATTGAATACAAAAATACACAAAAGTTACTTGGATAATTTTTGTATCACACTAAAAAGCCGTTATTCTTGGTACCTACATTACATACAAAGTAATCTAGGTCTTTCATTAAATACGTTACTCCTGAAAGAACGTAAATCCTCGTGTAAAGCGGTAGAGAAGCCACTCCACACCCGCCATTTTCCTCGAGACCATAGACAAGTGAATAATAAACACTATCAATAGTGTCTTTACACAAGCTGTATCGCATATTTTCTAACCTCCGCCTCATGCCCCGAGATGTCAGGGTAAAATAAAACTCCACACCGTCTCATATTGAGGCATTTTAACATTTCAGTAAGTCATTAAACATACTGTTCTAAACTATCAATTAACTGACTAACTACTGTCAGCTGTTATAAACTGCGCAACGTGTTCCCGAAGAACTACAGATAGATATTATGTTTCTCTGAAAAATCCAGAATTTCAGAATAGCCTGAGGACTACTTTTTTTTTAACTGTATTTTCAAATATCACAGACGTAAGATAAAAATAAATATGTACCTAATAAGATAGGGCTGTTATTTCTAAACCGGCTAGGTCATGTCCAAAAATTCTACAACATTAAGTTTTTATTATACCACGACTGTGGCAAACAAGCATACGACCAGCCTGATAGTAAGCAGTTACAATGGCCATGGAGGTCTGCAACTACAGAGGATTCATTTACATTGCAGACCATTTTTAAACTTCTTTAATGAACAACTTCCTCAAAGTCAAAACTCAAACGAATCTTTATTAAAATAGGCATAGTTAGTAGCATTCGTCATACGCATGAAATTAAAGCGACTTCCGGTTAAAACACCAACACTACTGACCCGAGAAAATCCGGTAAGAAACTCGGCGGGACTTATTTTTTCAAATAAAAATGCATCGTACAATGTGTGTTGAAAATACTAAAACATAAAATTGTCTTTAAATTATTTGAAATATAATAACAACAAGACAGATCTAAAGTCTCTAAAAGTCAGAACATTTCTATCTAATGACTTATAGAGATGTAAATGTCTCTGCCAGGATAAGTATATGTGTAATAATAACAATACAGTCAAATTAATGCACACAACTTTCATTATATTATATAATGTACGCTTGGTGGGAAGGTATCCACTCCATACTGTAGTCAGATGTCCTTACGAGTCGCTAGTCTCTGACAAGTCGAAGCGATTTATCCAAACAAGCCGTCATTTCTTGCAGGGTAGTATGGGGAAACCCTGCGAATTCCTTCACGAACGGAACGCCGCAGTGACTCCAAGATAAGGCTAATAGCGGCTCGGTATCTACTCGAACGTAATAATGTACTTGCTTTGACTGTAACCGGGGAATTAGGAACCGATTTGAATTATTTTTTGTGAAGGCTAAGTTTTGGCTTTTCCGATGAAAAAATAGAATCTATTTATGAAATAAAGAGGAACACAAAACCTACCTCATATATTACAGGTTAAAAATGCAATTATGCTTTTTTTTTTACAAGATTCCGCAACACACTCTTGTATTGTTTATGAATAAAGATACTATAACTATGACCATAAAGGTTAAAAGGTTTTTGCTTCTATACTGCCTGTCTACCAGTTACATCATTGCAGGAAAAATATGTTTTTACATTTCCATTCATATAACCCTCTCTACTTTAATTGTACTATTTTATCAATAGGATAAAATATCGCATGTATTTTTTCGGCGAGATCAGGCCAAATAAATAGTGACTGATGAAATAAAAAATATAAATCATTCATAAAGGAATAGGTAACTCTGCGAATAGATTCACATTGAAAATCGATCATTTTATCATCAATTTAACATCTAGTTATACCAAACTGCCAGTGCGCGATACAGCTTCTTTTTAATCTACTTACGTGATATATGCGTAATCAGCGTCCCATTTAGAGGATTTTTCTCCCGTCCCCTCTCATTAGAATGAAAAAATCCTCGAAATTTACGAACTTCGATTTTCGTGGTAATAGGCCAGCTTAAGCCTTACTTCTCGTCTTCAAACACGGTTTTCTGTGTTATTTTACACAAAACAATTGCCTAAGACAAGTCAGATAGCGAATATACCTCACAAAGCTCCTCCTAATGACGAGTATCTACATCTAAATGTGCTTTAATTACTAGTGGGCGGAGGGAGAGACCGCCCTCACCTCATACACTCAAAAACCTAAACAAGTATCCAGTTTTACACCTTATATCAACGACATAAGGTGAACATGTGTTTACAAATTTATACGTCGTCTCATGTAAATAAGGCGAGTATCAGATGGACGGTTTCTTTGTTTGCCTGTTCATGTGTGCAAATTGAAACTTAATTGCGTCCTACTGAACCGGTTCGCGTTAATTGAGGTGAGGAAAGTTCGAGAATGTTGGCACATCAACTGTGTGCCTGCTCTATACTTTGTGAGATGATTTTCAGTTTTAATTACATGGTTAACGGTGAAGGATGTGCTAAAGCAGCATATGTGGAACCTTCGCAATGGGAGACTTTGGCCCAAGATTGTCCTAAATGAAGGCGTACAGTGCAGAGCAAAGTGCAAGGCTTTTAAAATGAGAGATGCGTGCAACTCGATCTATAGCGCTTATGGATTTATGATATTGACAGTATATTATTTGAAATATGGGTGCCAGTGCTACTTGGTGACCGCTTTTATTTAACCAGTAATGGACGCTTCAATCTTAGTTCAAAGAACAAATTATAATATAGTTGTACATGAAATTAATATCTATAATTAATCTTCTTCTTTATGTATTACAAGGCAAATATTCATATATTTCTTTAAAATTTATAGTATTCTACCTATACATTAAATACATTCTAGATTCCTACAGTTTCATGAATTATAATCATAAATTCATAATGTTCCAAATAGGCAATTATACGTTTTTCTTCCATACTTCCTTATCTTCAAAATCGTAACATTTCTCCATAACAAGTCACAATCTCGAATTTATAGCGAGAAGCGTCTATTTTTCACGCAAACAGTCGAAATGGTATGTAACAGCCACGCATCGGAGACCACTCATAAGTCAAAAGTCACGAAGCCAGATAAGGCCTAATTGACGTGAGCGCCGCCCAACGCAACCTTAATAAGCATTTATAACGATATAACTCCTATTATCAAAAATACTTAACCTATTTATGCTATAGAGTTGGATTTCACCTTTCGTTTTGATTTCGATTAGCACGCCGTTTGACTTTGACATTGAGTGTAAGCGGACTGGCGAGCCGTGATGGAACGACAGTCGGCTGCATTGTTTCTTATCGTATTTGAATTTGACACGGTATTAAAGTATAACATTTATCCATATCACTGTCTAGAATAATATCGAGAAAAATTTTCTTTGACAAATTTTACCTATTCCCATTTTCTATTGCTTCACATAATTTCATCCAGTGCACATTGCTGGACACGACGTTCTTTTAAGAACTAGAAGACAACCTCCCTAACGAACCTTTGTAACTTAACCACCTTATTCATAAACGTCTCCTAACTTGGTAATCCACTAAGTATTATTCGTCCCTTTTCGTCTTATGTACAATATGTACATATTGTTAAGACCAACAGGGACAAACTGCGGCTTTATAAGTAAGGTTAAGCTTATTTGATTTATCTCATGGAATAGAAGGCGCTGATATTGCTTACAGAAACACTCCGCTAGATTTCGAATCTGATGTATTGTTCGTAGTAGCTGCTATGCCAGCTCTTCGGTCTCCGAAATGCGTTTAAGTCTCTCTGAAAGATCTTCAACGAGTCATCATCATCATCATCTGGTCTGTTTCGAGTGTTTCGACCACGGCGACTTGGAAGTGTGCTGGCTGGTGAATGCGGCAATCGTGAGCGATCAAGTGGCTGACTTAGTCTCTATTGGCAGTAAAGGTGCGGCCACACTTACTGCATGTCAGCACTCGTCCGATTAGATGGCGTATTTAAAGAATGCCAGCGCACTGATTTTTAATTTGATTTCCTATTTTTTAATTATTATGAGTGTTTTACGTCAGAAAATGTCTTAGTAAGCACTTAATCATAAACTGCGAGCGTGACTCAATCCTTTAGCCACGGGCTTCTATCGCCGACCGTATTCTGTGATAATACGACAGGCATACAGACGCAATTTCCCTTCCCACCGTGACGTCATAAGTAGGCCATGTGTCTTACGGCCCCGCGTCACGAACTATGAAACAAATCTTTTAATTGCTCCACATTATTCCCTTACATGTTAGATTATTTCGAATGTTCGCGCTTGACGAAGTTCACGTCGTCACGCTACCCTCTCGGGTATGTTTCGCCGCTAATGATTACAGATATAAATCGGCTCAGAAAATGGGATTATTACGCAGGCCCACCATGCTCTAAGAAAGTCTTACCCCCTCCATAAATTTGAAATACCTACCTCTGTTAAATTTTGTACCTTTCACGCATAAACAAAGCGACCAAAGCCAATGACTAAGCGATTGCAATATTTATTTCTTCTTACCTTCTCGAATGACATATGAAGGGTCCACGGAAAAATCTTGTCCAGTGCTTAAAAAATCAGGGCAAATTCACACCTTATTCTGTTAAAAGTAAGGTGGTTTTTCCTTCTGTAATTTGAATTGACTACATGTTCTTTCCGTAGACCCTTCATATGCACTTTACAATGTCTATCATCAGTTCATCTCACTTCCGAACGAAAAATTGGCGTAAAACTGTAAGCTATTTAAAAATAGTGCCTATCATTATAATTTTTAAAACCTCTTAACCCCTTGGCAGTGTATCTTTAAAGTTACATACTTTTTGACCCACTTTTTGTATTTTTTATAGACAGAATTTTTTACTCTACACAGCGGCGCGGAGGCTAGAACGCAAGATTTTTTAAAATTCTGCCAAGGTTTTTGGTAATAGTTCTCAAATAATGTTTACAAGTTATTATAATTTATAGTAAAGAAATAATGTGTCTTATATTATGTTAATAAGCATGTAAATCACAGACAAATTTTGTTACAGCTCAATGTATTATGTCAGTGAAATAGCCTTTTTTAAATGGTCGACCCAACCCCAGCGTTACAGAATTGCGTCGACTATGAAAGTGATCTACAATCAGATTACCTGCAATAAGATAAAAATAAATAAAGTTACTTAGACCAGAATTATTTTTACAAAATACCCTATTAGGGAACATATTGCGAAATTGATTGATTGATTGTATTGGTGATCTTGGTCGTTTTTCTTTGGTATATGACATCTACTTAATATTTATAACCCTATTAGGGCTCAAAACAGCATTAGAGCTATATAAGCGTTTTTAAGTTTAGATACAGCTAACAATGGCAGCGCCGTAACAGTGTAATTCAGCTTCATTAGCGTGTGCGCGTGCGCCGATAGCCGCGACCAATTACGTGCTTTTATCACCAATTAATGTTTACGATGTCTCCGGCCACCAATATGTCGATACGATCTCTATTGTGACGGAAATTTCAGATTGGAAGTCAATTTTAACTTCATGAAAACTATGTACATATAGAAGTATCGAGTAATATTTTACTGGATGTTCGAATTTATAAAATAAATAAATATCTTGGGACATCTTACCCAAATCAACCTAGTCCCACGGTAAGCTCAATTAAGGCTTGTGGTGTGAGTACCAGGCGACGACATATTTGATAAATAGATACATATAGATACTTAAATACATAGACAGCCATGACCAAGGAACAAATATTTGTGATAAATAAATACACAAATAATGCCTTCCGGGATTCGAACCCGGAACCTCTAGCTTCGTAGGCAGGGTCACTACCAACTAGGCTACGGAGACTGACAACTCTTATCTCTTTTTCTCGATTCTTTCTATCTTCATTAAACGCTGAACCTAGTGTAATAGACGCTTAATGGGGTTCATTGTAATAGAAATATTAATTCGGACAAAAAGAATACGCTATGCACTACATCTGCTACATCTAGATGGATCAACGATAGTTTTGGTCATTAAATCTTCTCAATTCAAAATATGACACATCAAACATCATATCAATTACGTAATTTAATTTGCTGCAGTTTATCAATTTTATCATGCATGCGAATTTAAGTCATATTCGTAGTATTCATGTTAAATATACGTAGATGTTAGGATCAAATCCATAAAAACAAGACGTATGATAACGAAATCATACTTGTACATAAGTTTCTGATAGCAATGTCAAGTGGCTTATTTTGATTAAAACTTACGTTGCCTGCATGTTTCAATTTGCTTCTTTTCATGATCTTCTGTGTTACATATTATTTTCAGTTAAAAATGTGAAAGTATGCTGATCATAGGTACTCTGGCCAACCAATTTCAAAAAATATAGGCGCATAGATTGTGTTGATGTAGAAAACTTGAATTAGCCGCCTATTTTTATTGACAAGAATGACAAGCTAGTTGGCCTGAGTATAAATAATGCCAACCTACTTATATGACTTATGCAAATGTGTATTTTCAATGATTCAAAAATTTGCCGTGGCACAGATGGATATAGTACATTTCGATGCAAGTGCAAAAAAAAGGAGTTTTTACACATGTATCGAACGACTTTTTTCATAACATGTGCCTTAAAAAGAGTAATTAGCGCACGTGAAGCGTGCGCAAAGTTTACTTTTCCGCACTAGTTAGAAAATAGTACATTGTGCATCAAGGGAGGTAAGTACGGAATTAGTAACGAGAGTATTAGAAGCCCGATGCCGTTAGAATATTTTTAATCACACTTGCTGCCTAAGCGCGCCATTGCTTACGCGCGCAGCGGGAGTAATAGGAAAGTGAAATTCCCTTGGGAGTAATAGAAATGTCAGTATGTCATTTAATAATGTTATTTCTTAAAACTTAGTTTTTTGTCGGCAAGTGTGATGAAAAACATTGTATGCATCGAGGGAGGTAAGTACGGAATTACTAACGAGAGTGTTACAAGCCCGACGCCGTAGACAAGTTGCTAATCGCTAACGCTTAATCGTCAATCGTAAACGAAAAGCAGCTAACTTTCTTTGTCGCGGTAATATGAAAGAGTGACAGGGAAAACTACGATACGCTACTAAGCGTTAGCGATTGGCAACTTGGCTAAGCATTCAGTACCACAACCTGGAGTCTAGCGGAAGAAAAAAAAATCCCACTCCGACAGCAGATTGAACTCTCAGTATGAGGCTTATAAGTTTTTTCTCAAACTTGCTACGGAATGTTGATGTTACTTACTTTAAATTAAACCCGGAAATACTATGTATCCGGTGGCATATGCTAAGATGATATGTAAAGAGATTTCATGTATTTATTTCACACCTAGGACTGCAAACAAACTGTCTTTTGTTTTGAAACGTCAGATTGTGACACTATGTCTTGACATTCAGCCACAGAAAGAAAAATAACCTAAGAACTAATGTCTATACCACCAGGTAAAAGGATATCTCAAACAGATTTAAAAAAAAATTAGGCGCGAATGTTTTTTTAAATGTTGTACGATACTGTACTATTGGTTTATTTACAAATCAAATAGTATGGATCGGCGAAATCAGTTCGTTTTATTTCATGGCAAGTTTGAGAAAAGGACTATACAAATCTCGGCGAGAAACAGGGTTACAGGCCGCGTATTCCTATCTGGCCTCAGTTCCTTCGGCCTGATATATCTACTTGGCCTGTAACCCTTCGTTTCCCGTCCTCTATTGTAATGTACTATTAAATAATTGGCGACCCCTTTGCAACTTCAGGGTACAGGTTGATTGCTTACCATCAAGGCAGTGTGTATGGTTTTTCCCATTACCGTCATTGTTAAACAGGGTAAATTACCAAGGATCGGACAAACGCCCGTCAAAAAAAACATCCCTGTTCCGTATAGTAGAGACTTCCTTATCTTATGTTGTTAAAATCTTTCTTGTTGTTACTTGTTGTGGCTGATGATTTTGTGAGTATCGAATTGTTTTTTTAATTCGTTTGTGTAATTAATGTCCAATTTAATTGTAAAAAAAGATTATATTGTTACCTTTATTTATTTTTTAACACGAAAGAAAGTTTTAAATGTTTAAATAAAACACCAAAAACGTATCGTAAACCGGCTGCACCTGCGTTTACTTTCTATCCAGCTTGCTCGCACCAATACGCGAGTACGAGCGGGATAGATAGAAAGCAAGTCCGTGTTAATAACAATAATAATAACGCCGCGGCAGCATGGTAGCCAGACTGCATTGTTTAATTTTAAAGTTAGGAATCTGAAATAAAAAAAGAAATATGAAGTTTGAAACGCGCGGTGTATTTTAGGAAATACTGAAACATATATTTTCTATTAAAAATTAAACCTCACCCGAAACTTTTCCTTTCGAATGTAGAATGTTCACGATATTGTCTTATCGCCTCTAACGCACAAATACCCATTTTTCAGAGTCCGACGCAGATAACACAATGGCTGTCCGGTAAAATATGGCAATATTCACATTATTCATATCGGTCAGGCCTTACGCCAACTAATTATTATAAATGAATGTCGGTAAGGGTTATTGTCCACCACGCGCGATACGATGCTATCTAGCTTCCGAGTGTCGCGCCGTCATTATGATAATAGCACCAAGACACGAACCGTGGACCTTTATAACTAAAACCCTGTGATCAATCAGTTTTACTTCATTACGTCTTGTAAAATAAGTATTGGAGGTAATCTTTAGGTTCCTCTTGCACGCAACTCGAACTTTTTGGTGGTGAATTTTGGTCCTTTTAGTGGGTAATATCTAGACCGACGGACAGTGATAACATCTCATAACATTATTTTTTTATTAGCACTTTTTAGTGAGTACTTAGTTTTTATGATTTGGCCTTTTTATCAACAATGACGGTATTTTTCTACTTTAGTAGCTTTCATGTTTTCCTACCTTTGGAATAATATTTTTCGGGTTTACTTTAACACGTGGCTTTTTTTATTCGACTCTAGACACGGCGCCAATTAATAACTTTAATTTGAATCTATTAAAAAATAATATTTTTGTCTTTTAACATCAACGTGAAAAAAAAGGTACCTAGCTAAAAGTGTATTCGACGAACGAGTATTCGCTCATTCTATCCCCCACTTTACGAAATCAACGAATTTCGACGAATCACGTTTTGTGTAACGAACGAATCTCGTAGAGTGGAGGACAGAATGAGCGAATCCTCGTTTGGTCTAAATCCACCTTGAGTCAATGACGACGACCGATGCAGTAAGTTGTAAAATCCTGGAAACCCATTTCCTTAATACGTTTTTTACACATTAGCAACAAAGCATTAATCACACGTATCTCCGGGCATCCGGATTCGACGTCGATCCGTCACGGGACAATGGCCGGGCCCTCCATCTATCAATGATAAAGGCATCGATAGCGATTCTATCCCGGTTTCGATTCAATGCAAGTTCAGTCTAGAATCTATCGGTCATTGTGATTGGGTGGGTAATTGTGAATTACCTTTTTTAGAATCGAGACTTCAAGGAAAATGTCAGTGCGAACTTTCTTACATGCTTTCATTTTATCACGCGTTCATCAAATAAAAAACGTATATTGATTAACTTTCACGATTATCACTCATATTTATATGTATACTATATATGTATATTATAGGGTATAACGTCATGCCCAAAACGTCAGGACAATAATAACGTAAGTTTACGCGATTGAGGCCCGTTTGTCGTTAAAATATAAATTAAAAACGTTACGAAACTTTTAGGAAGCTTTTATTTGCTAATGTAATCATAATTACAGTTTTTAGTTCCCAATTCTAACAACTTCTGCCTACTGTTTAAAATTAATAGCAGACATAATTTACTTTACTAAAATACAAACAACAGTGCAAAATAATAACAGTGGCTGGTATATTTTGAGTTAGAATCGCTTAGGTTAAGGTTGCATTTTGAATGTAGGGTCTTTCGACTTAATATCATTTAGATTTGAGTAAGTAGGTTTGACAGTCAGAGACTCAACAGTGTATGTTTACTCATATTAGGCACGTTCCACTCGTTAAGAAGTTTGAGTACGGTTAAACGTTGAAGAGTAGCATTACAATATGATATCTGAGATTACAAGATAGAGTTGCGAGCGGTCGTTTGGGTGCAATTTGAGAGAAGTTTGTTTTAACTAGAGCTACTTTGTTATGATCAGTAATGGGGGCTTGTTTATATTTATAATAAATGATTTGACTTGCATTAAACCTTTATTGCAACCCATATCCTTCCCCCACAATCAATAGTTGTCAGCGTCCGTAGCCTAGTTGGTAGTGACCCTGCCTACGAAGCTGGAGGTTCCGGGTTCGAATCCCGGCGAGGGCATTATTTGTGTATTTATTTATCACAAATATTTGTTCCTTGGTCATGGTTGTCTATGTATTTAAGTATCTATATGTATCTATCTATTATATATATCGTCGCCTAGTACCCACATCACAAGCCTTAATTGAGCTTACCGTGGGACTAGGTTGATTTGTGTAAGATGTCCCAAGATATTTATTATTATTATTAATAGTACATTGTGTATCATATTTTTGTATACCAATTTGTATTACATTTTCCTCCAAAAACTACGCGTATGAGAAAACGAACCCATATTCTGTCATAAACAATATACAACCTCCTCTCAAGTGCAAGTCCTTCCAGAAACGCGTAAACACAATAAACGCCTTAAGGAAACCATACGTGTCAAGTATGAACCAAACGCCAATCATTCCGACTAGTTAACGAAATGAGTATTGCGAGTCAAGGACAGCTGGGCCGTTTGGGAAATAACGCCACTTCCTTGGAGGAAAGCTTCTAAAAGAAAACCCTGATTCAAGGTAGTAATAAAACAAACAAACGGAGGTTTTATGCTGCTTGCTTTTTGGGCTCTTACTTTGTAGTCGTAAGTGAAAGTATACACCATGTTTTTATTTTTAGTAAGTAAATAATGCGTAGGTTAGGTACTTTAAATTGTTCGGTGCCTGATTTATAGCTGCTTGTCTAATTCGAAAAATTCTTTATTTTTAATAAATTATAGGTTTTCTTTGGAAAACAAAACAAAATTGTTTTTCGAATTTTACACAAATATCAGGTAGGTATTTTACCTTATGGTTTATTTATAGTCTGCTAAACTATTTTGTCAGAAAAAAAGTTGTAAAATTGAAAGAAATAGGGATTACCGACTTCGTGAAAATCTGAACGAGTATTATAAAACTAGAGACAAAGAGGGATATGCACAAAATATAAAATGAATATCATGGGACAATCTTACTCAAATCGTTATATGCCCTGCTGAAATACATAGGACACAACCATGACCAAGGAACAAAATATTCGTGATGAACAATCACACAAATAAGCCGTGTGGTGACGGCAGTAAGAATACATTTGTCATCACCCCAACTCCTCCTGCGGGTGTCGTAAGAGTCGACTAAGGGATTGAAATGTCACTGACCACTGTTTGATAAAAGATTGATGATGGGCAGCCGCGTCATCATAGTGGACAGTGTGGACACATTACTACGATCGCCAATCCGCTTGCCCAGCATGGCGATTATGGGCACTTACCTCCTAATGCGTTTATACCTACGCATAGTTAATAAGAGAGGCCTACGTCCAGCAGTGGACTATCATAGACTGATGATGAATCACACAAATAAATGCCATCGTCGGGATTTGAACCCGGAACCTTCAGCTTTGGCAAACTCATTAACATACATAAAGAGATACAAATGAATCTTTTTCTGTTGAGAAGCCTTACAAAGTGAAGTCTAAGGTTGAAGTATGGAAGACTACGTCTTATATTTAAGTCAAGTAACTTAGACCTTGAACTTTACTTGAAGACATAAAGCAAATACCCGGAACTCTTAATTTCTAAATCATAGTCGCAGGGCAACTCAGAGCATGGCCCTCTTAATTGCTCATTGTGTGACTAAGTAGGCGTACTCATAAAGTATAGTATACAGCAATGTTTGAGAGCACTAAGTCGGTATACAACGTTTTAGTTGCCTGCATAAAAAGTTGCTGAACTTCTTGCAATATAATGTTAGTCATAAATTAGATGCGTTGTTATTAGGGACTAGAGGATTTTAATTTTTGCACATGAGAAACTTGAGTTCTGCATCGTACACTGCAAACTCACTATAATGAACACAGTCATGTTTCCAGTATCACCTAAGACGTCTTACTGTAGCCTAGCCAACAGAACTACAAGCGTACAATTCTACAAAATTGTATAAGTTCGCATACAAAAAGTTGTCAATTTTGTAGAATTATAGGTACGCTTGTAAACTTTTGTAATATGCAAAGGCAATGCCCTTACGACAAAAACCGCTTCATAGAGCGGATTGCAAAGAGATAGAAGAGCATGCATTCCTAGTGCAATACTCTGACCTATTTAAAAAAGTGAAATTGCTCTCCAGACAGTTCAAACCGATCATGGATAATCGAGGATCAGAATGGCACTCCATTGCAAGAATTGGTGGCAGTTACGAATATGTGGCGCAATTTCCTGCGAGAGCCTTTATAATAGCTTTGATGATGGGTATGAAGGATTACCTGTGCATAATCTAGTCGGATGGAGCGAGATAGATCTGGAGCCTTCCATTCTTAAATCAGAAATTACAGCCGCTATAATTACACTCAAGGCCAAAAAAGACACCGATCCTGACCAACTCACCGCTGAAACAATTAAGGCTATCCTGTAACTAAAGAAGCTCTACACAAAGTGTGCAATATTTATGACAATGATTGGATGAAGTTAGTTGATTCTACCGTTACATAAAAAGGGGTCTCCAAGTGCGACAACTAGAGAACGCGGGCGCTAATATCTCATTCTAAATATGTGATGATGTAGATAATCAACAACAAAATTCGTCACTTTGCTGCTGGCATGTATCGGAAGAACAGGAAAGCTTCGTCAAAGGCAGAGGAACCCGGGGGCAAATTCTTACACATACAGAAGGACACATTTTTTTTTGGTACGGAACCCTGAAAATAGACCAACTGCCACAAATAATCATTATACCTTCACAAATGGGTATCTATAGAACTGTGCATATCCACTGAAAATAGCAGTAAGAGCAAACGCAGGCATGAAGCATGGAGTGACTCAGAGATAAGCTATCTTGGTGATACAGCGCTTAGTAATCTAGCCATGTAACGTAGGTACCTTTATACTCAACTCTAGGCAAGAATAGGTTTTCCATTGTCCTGAAGAAGTACTACAAGTAGTAGAGTAGTTCCAGAAGAGTCCAAAAAGATTAATATTTTGCTAAATGCGAGCTCCATCGACAAGTATAATGGATAGTAAACCTCAATAACGTTTTGTATAAACGGTTGAAATATAAATGATGCCACAGGTGTGTTAAATCGGTAACAGTATCTCTGTTAATTTATATAATAATTACGCAGGTTAATAGAACAAATCTTCCCCTTTACAGTATTAAACCGGAAAAGAACTTAACTGAACAAGAAAATTCGCATCCCGTCAGAAAAAAAAAAGTTTTTGAACTGAATCGGGTCTAAATAAAATCTGAATTGACATCGTGAAAACTTAATCCCTTGTATGCCGGCACGTGGATCCGCGTACGAGAAAATTATAAGAAAAAAATATTTCCGACACACGAGAGGTTCATTCGGTATATTAACTTAGCTTTGGCTTAGTCCGCGGGATACGCATGCACTTAATTACTATGACCCAGTAGCCCTAGTCGGGTTTTTATCCTATATCGTCTAATCGTCATAGATGAGATACCTTTTACGTTCTAATAAAGTAAGTGCGAACATGACACGTTTCACGAGAAACGATAAATTAAAACTTAACCAGCATCATAGGCTGACTAGTCATTAAGTTTTAGTTATCGGCATCAATTGATAAAAATAACACAATATGAAAAATACTGGCAGGCTACAAATTAAATTCCACTAACTGAATTCTTAATTCATAACCATCTAGAACCATTTCTTGTAAATAATGTACAAAAAAAATATTACGAATACAACAGAAAACTATGTGGGCTTATAAGAACGCGCATTGTTTGTCAATTAGACGGAAAATTCGCCAGTGTATCATTCTTCCTCTGATGAAAGTGCGTCACTGTACTGGAATATTCCGATCTAGTATTAGAACAGAATGAAAGGTACCAATACCAATTGGCAGACACGGAATAAAATTTCTTTAAAAAAGTATAAGTACAGGATGCTTAACCAAACTGCCAATCGCTAACGCTTAGTAGCGTATCGTAGTTTTCCCTCTCTGTAACTCTTTCATATTAGTGCGACAAAGACAACTATCTTCACATCACGTCAAACGAAAAGCAGCTAACTAGCTGCTATTCGTTTACGATTGACGATTAAGCGTTTGCGATTGGCAACTTGTCTAAGCACCCTGGGGTCTTGTTTTTTTTTTCGACTACTGACATCAACAGTATCAACATCATGCGTAATTCAAGTCAGTTAGGTGGTGATTATGTTTTGGTCAAGTCGAGGGCACATTCAGACATGTCATTAGCACCTTGGTCATTAGTGCTCCCACCCTTTCTTCGACTAATGGCGAAACCTCGTGTCTGTGCCCTTATAGATACTTGTAGTAGCTGTAGATATTTATATATAGTTTTACGAGCTATAGATACATTTGCTTAGATTAAAAAAGATTAACTGTGTCAAATTCATGTCAAAGAATAAATATGTCAAAATCAGCTAATTATTTGATTGAATTACATGACTACTATGTTCGCGAGTAGCTAAAAAGCAACAGTTGACAGGATTTTGTGAACTGAATAATAAAAAGCTAGGGAAGAAATCAAAATAACGATAACTTTAGGGCTACAAAAAACTAGTGTGGTGAGAGATTTTGACCAAAGAAGGCTTGATGCTAAATGTTGAGAATGCTTGGTTTAGTGTGGTATAATTGGCATTAAGTAGTATAATTAATACTACATTATCTAGACCCTTATCCTTTAATCAATAACTACAACAATAGATACAACATAGGTAGGGACTATCAAGAATAAATACATACATCTTGTCATTTAAACAAGAAGTTAATTTATAGCACTGTGTTATCAGGCACATAATTAAAAAAATACACAAAGATAAATCTATGTATTAGCCAGGACTGTTACTTACTTTATTTTAAACAAAGTAACTAACATGAGTGGAGAACACCCCACTATTTCTGAAACCCACAATTTCAAATCGATCCACCAAATAGCTCAAGATGCCACTCAGAGACCTGGGTGCTTAGACAAGGTGCCAATCGCTAGCGCTTAATTGTCAATCGTAAACGAAAGGCAGCTACCTATCTTTGTCGCGCTAATATGAAAGAGTGACAGAGAGGGAAAACTACGATACGCTACTAAGCGCTAGCGATTGGCAACTTGGCTAAGCACCCTGGTTTCCTAGACGACGCAATTATGCCCGTCGCGTCGGTGCGATCGCTCTGACAAGAAGTTCCACTACATACCTACTTCCACTATGCATCTGTCTATGGAACACTTTAACGTAGAAATGAAATGACGTTAGAATTCCCTAGTTTTAAATCACACAGATGAAGTAATCATAGAACAGATCCAGTTAATAATAACTCCTTCAAATGTTTATTTTATACATTTTAATAAATAATCATAAATAAATAAATAAATATCTTGGGACATCTTACACAAATCAACCTAGTCCCACTGTAAGCTCAATTAAGGCTTGTGATGTGGGTACCAGGCGACGATATATATAATAGATAGATACATATAGATACTTAAATACATAGACAACCATGACCAAGGAACAAATATTTGTGATAAATAAATACACAAATAATGCCCTCGCCGGGATTCGAACCCGGAACCTCCAGCTACGTAGGCAGGGTCACTACCAACTAGGCTACGGAGGCTGACAAAATCATATCAATAACGTTTTTTTAGCATTGGAAAAAAGATTAGCGATATTGGCATAATGTATTTTTATTATAAAGTGCGTCATTAAATGTAAAATTTATAAATAAATTAATATACGATGTATTAGACACTCTTTTGCGCTCATAACTTTACTAAATAATTTTCTGTTTAGAAAGAATTTTCTACGATTTAAAATAAAATTGCGTATCAATATTTTTTACCCTAGGTACTTCTAATGCTAAAAGAAGATTATAATGTACAATTTGAAATTTAAATAGCATTCCATTTAATTTTACTAAGTGGGTAAGTGGGTATCAGAGATTCTCCTATATTTAATATTTTAACTGTTAAAACTATAGCATATCTGTTACTGAAAATAAAAGCAACAATGTTAAGTTGGCAGTTTCATACTATTAGACGAGCCGTCACTCTTTGATCTCGAGAAACTCCGTGACAATAATTGGTTCAAAGAATCAAGAAACTACCATTTGAGAGCTTCGACACTTTGTTTGCAATACTGAGGTGTTTACGGCAGAACTACGTTTACGTTCGCTCGTTCTTTAACAATAGAGCTGCTCGTACTACATGGCGTCATTTCGCGGAATCAAACCAATGTTATTATTTCAAACGTCTGTCAAACTGTTAACGATCTTAACATAAACCTTTGCTCAACGATTTCCTCAGTTTTACATTCGATTGATTTCAGCGACCCGTACAATCTTTATTGGCTATTGAAACTCAATCTTTACCATGCCGGAAAACAATTTTCTCGCGAGCATGTTTTGTCATCGAGGCTAATAAATATCTGCCGCAATTTTCCTGCAAGAAGTAATAATTTGAATTTTCTCAAAGGCAAGGAGGTACCTACGCTCGTAATTCCTTTTCGAGACATAAAATAAAGCTGAAAAGAACACGGTTCGAGACGTCGGTCGTTTCTTAATTTACGAGAGCGTTGTGTGGCGAGAGTTCGTCATTTCCGAGCGCCATCTGCAGGTAAGTTACGAGGGCCGGCGCGGGCACGCACCGCGCACACATGCGCGCACGCACACGGACACCTCCACTGTCCACCGTGGCCGAACAATCGATCGTAAATCAGCTTCGATAAAATTATAGGAGGGAACACAATGGATAGCGCATCTGTACTGCATAACCTGCCATGTTCCTGAGGCGAAGAGTCCCCTTTCCCGCGCTCCTCGCTCGCTCCCGCCACGTAACTCTCCGTCTCCGAGATAAAGTCTACATTTGCACGTGTACAGACAAGAAGTGTTTATTTTGAGAAAGCCCTGACCGGCGACAGTGGTCTCTAAGATGCAGAGCTTTGAGATGATAATCGCGCGTCGCGATCGGGCTCACGTAATTGCGAAATTCACGCTTCGTGGCGCGGTACAAAAATAAGATTATGGATTCTGCTGAGCTGCTGCGTTATTGTGATTCGAGGATCCGTCCGTAGGTATGTCTGCGAGCTTTACGACTGCTATTCCTGGAGGAATAAACCGGTGCACTTATTGAATATTGTTCGGTTTATTTATGGTGGACAGCGCCATTGTCCGGAGGCCTGGAAATTCATACCCATTTATGTTTGTTTACAGAGAGATTGTTAAGCCGCAGCTGCAAGCTATTCTGATTCGCAGCGAACAGGATAGATGATGCACATGATATTATAGATGCCGGCCTAATTAAAGTACCTATGCCGACTGAATATCTTTGCCATATCAATCGTCGACAAGTCAATCGAGCGGTGAGCAATTTGGCCAAACTGGACTGGAAAGTCGTAAACGATGGGGTCGAATTTCCCGACAGGCCGAAGAGTCGCCAGGGTTATGAGCCATAAAACGTGGCCAGATATTCACGACCCGCACCGACGGCCTTTTATTAATATTGACCGAATCGTAAAATGTCTACCTGGTTGTTTAATTAATACATACTCGTGCTAAAAATAGCAACAGCTGGCTCGATATAAAATTATTAATATATACAATTAAACCTCAATAAAAATTTTACAGCTTCTGATATGTCCGGAAGACCATGCCTTAAGGAACTTTTAACAAAGTTTCTAGAAATAAACATGATTTATTTGTAAAATATCCTCTTTTTATTTCTATAATGAATATTGAAAATGCACATTATGTAAATATAAACCGTGAACTCGGTGGTGTGATGTGCTTAACGATGAAGCAAAAGCTGTCAAGTGTGAAATTGATCTTATGAACAGCGAATTTGACTCAAAACTTGATTTTGATGTTCCTCCTACACTAGTATCTTGAAAAATCTTGAAACTTTCCAAGGATTGTTCTTACTAGACGTATTAAAATAAGTTCTGTCATAAAATATAAACAATATCGTACTTCAATGGTTTGTCAAACTAAATATTTCATGTAGTGCTGATGAACAAATGAATATTTTGCTGATGTGGAGCAGTATGGTAGAAAAACGCCGTGGGCATCGAGGATCATCATTCATCATCAAACATTTATTCATGATCAGACGATCATCAAATACCTATTATTTTGATGAAGAAATAGAATGTTAAAGATCCAAGTGTCGACGAGACGGAGAACGTTGCGTTACGAGAAATTTTAACCAGTACCTACAATCTTTGCGTAATTAAATAAAAAAAAAATAGACGGCCAAATTTAAATATTTTTCTTACTTTACATAGCAAAAAGTAATTTTTAATGTTTTAGATTTTTTGTTTTCATATATTTATAGATTTAGATTACAATGTAATTCAAGAGTTACTATTGTTTAGGTATTAGTTTTACTTTTTCCAGAGTGTTATCGAGAAGCACTTGTCCTGCATCATTATTTCATTAACTAGTAAAGTTTTCCTGTTCCTCGCTAACTATTTATTTTTAGACACATTTAAAGTGTAGATAAGGGGCCATACTTTTATGAAACATTTTATCATTGTATGAGCAAGCGTCTACTAACCCATGATAAAGTATATGCCTTATAAAAGAGCTCACAGATTGGTTGATTCGAAACTATGAATAGACTTGCATCTCACTATGAAGAATAGATCAAAGAAATTGAACTCTAATGCAATAGGAACAAGGGTCAGGCTTTTCGTTTTCGTGAGATGAATGCAGGTTTATGCTATATTATGTTACAGTTTAATCACATACGATAACGTGAGAGATAAGAGCAGATCTACCTGCTATTAGAAAATAATGCAAATGTGCGTTGTAAATATTAGATACAAAAACGATGAAACGATTGAAAATATGCATGTAGTTCATGTAGATGCTTTTTAAGTATAAATGATAAATAAATGTGATATCAGTGATTTAAATCAAATATATTAATTTAAACCTATTGTTATTTAAATATGTATATATACTTTCGATATAGTAATTGGAACGCGTACAAAAAGTAAAGTGATACCGATAATGATTAATATTTTCTTTTTAGGTATTTAGCTACTTAAACTTAGGTAATGTGTAACTAAGGTATTTAGTTACCCATTTAAGCCCATACGAGATAGATAGATGTAAGTAAGTAAAGTCTGGTTTTAAAATTAATCAATCCCTATAATATAAATCTGTTTTGAGGTAATCTTGTTGTGTTTTGTTGTGTTTTTGTTGTTAATCATAGAAAGCATAGCTTTTTACGAGTGTAAGCTGAGTGTACTTAAGTAATTCTAATATAATAATAGATTTTCCTAAAACTAGAATATACCAAACTAAAAAGACCATGTGTAGTACGTCACTTGCCATAAACCGCATCGTAAAAACTGACGATTGCTTCTGCAAACCGTTGTGCAACCGATGTTTGGGAAATAGCTGTCTACCTACTGATAACAATATCGCAGCGCCATTATGGACTCTATCGCTTTGCGATAAGGAACCTGCCTACCGCGCGCCGCGCCACCTGCCGTTGAAGTTACGATGTTTGAACAAACTTTACGTTTTTCGTTTCTGTCCAAAGTTGGCACTGAAACTTCTTTGGCACGAGTAAACGTGAATCAGAATCGTTTGAGCTTCAAATTATATCTCAAAAGCATATTTCAATTAAAACGCACAAACCTTTGACGAATCGACGCTGGGAGCGAAACGTAAACAAAAGAGCGTCACGCTTCCACTCAGTACATAATGAAAATAAATAATGAAAATCCTCCCCGCGCATCCAATGACAACTGACAACGGAGGGGACATCCCTCCATACGCGTTCCAAGCTGAAATGTACTTTAACGCCTAACGCTACGATCGAACGTTTGCTGGTACGGAGCGGAGGATGGCCCTCGCTATCTTGTCTGGCGGGGGCGGCGCCGACCAATAGCGGAGCGCGGCGAGCGCATCACATGCCTTATCTATACCTACTACGCCGTAGACCCTCGTAGAACTTATTTAAAACATACCTTGGGAATGCAGCCTCCTCGCAACGGCTTTCGAACGCATTGTCACTTTGAAAAGTTCATTTGAAAATGGAACGTCCAGGCGTGGCGACACGCGAGCGGCCGTCGGGACACTGCGTTCACGTGCGGTGCGGCCGCGGCGCGGGAAAGCGATTTTCACGCGGGAAACGACCGGCTTGCTGTCTGGCGGTCACTCGACAACTGTCAGCGGGCCGCCTCGCGACGCCATGCCGCGCTGCTCTTGCCACTGTAGGCTTTGCTGCAACCCTTTTGCTTTCAGGAGTTACGCTTTGTTTTAACTTTTTTTTTAACCAGACATACAGGTAAACTTAACATGTAGGTAGACAAGTTATTGGTTACATTTGTAGGTACCGTATAAACTTACTTCTCGGAAAAGTTTACTTACATTGTAAATTACGTATTATATTTTTATTCGTGGATCTTGAAATCTTTGCCTTACCTACTTATTTTGTTTGTAGAAAAAATATATAGGTTTCGTAATCGTAGGTACATACATACTGAAAGAGTTGACTAGGTACTATTACGGTGTTGTGTAAATATACGTATTGGTATAGGTATAGCTTGAACTCGGTTAGCACACCTTTGCGTCATTTCTTTTAAGAAGTTAGTTTCACATAATTCGAATGACCTCTGGATTGTATTCATCATAAAATATTAAAACTCTGGCCAACCAACTTGTTAGTAAAAAAAGATGGCAAGTTCAAATTTTCCATGGGCAACCAAGTTTTCGGTCCTACATTTTTTTAATTTGTCGCTTTTTTATACTGAAAGGCTGATTTCCCAGAGTATTGGTAGTGAGCACGGAAACGTAGCCTTATTTTTGGGTCAAAATTATTTTCGTTGCATTATTTTGTGTCCCTAAAAACGTGACGGAGTTGTGATTTTTGTATGAGACGATGTTTTGTTTTCAATTTCTCGTGTATGGTTTAAAATCTAGCGTGAAAAAAATACAACTGCACCTGGTTTTTGTTATATACTGATTCGAAACAGCAACTAAAAACGTGACAGAGTGGTATGAAACAATTAGATAACGAAAAAAATTTTGATCCTTTTAATAAACAAATATCAAACGGTCTTATGAAATTCTACTAAAGAGGTATTTCTTTTAAAGATGGATTACCTTCATAGTTTACCATACTAGGTATTTTAGTTTACCTAATCTAACTTCAATATTAAACTTGGCTAATTAACGATAGAGACGGTAATTTACTGACAAGGTTACACCGAAGGACCTACAACTTCTTATAAACTTTTCAACTAATTGAATCCTCATAAGTTACCATAACTAAGGTATTTATTTAATAATAAAGGATTGGAATAATTAAAAAAATGGATCCCGAAAAACTACAGACAGACAACAACCACAACCAGTATCGTATACATACTAGTAATAATCTAATAAAATAAGTTGATAGGGTAATAATCTAAGTATCACAAAGTTTATAAGTAAGTGTAGGTACCTACTTGTATTGTATCATATCAAATATCATACTAGCAAAGTGAATTTATTGGTTATTCAACATCATAAATTAATGTGCAGCAGAATAAAAGTAATTAATTAATGAATACGCCGCATTTTATGAAAAAACATTCGGTTTATTTTAGTTTTGTTATACGAGTATGTATATTTCAATTCTGTAATCACGATTTTTTGCCCGTATGTCCGTCTGTCCGTCTGTCTGTCTGTCCGCAGCATAGGTCAGTGGCCATTAGAACCTACTGGAAATGTGCAACTTGGCACAGGTATACAGCTTACGGTAGTAGGTGGTTTCTTTCTTCCTAACTAACATCCTGTTCATTTGACCTACTGTGACTAAGGTATTTACATATGTTTTTTATAGAAAATACGTGTCTAAAGTCCGTCATTCCATCACCACCACCACTCTTCTTGTATTCCCCCTGTCAAAACACTGCTCTGCAGTTTAATTTCCGTACTATTATCAATTTCACATGAAAAAAAACTAGCAAAAAACACGTTTTTTGTACTGCCCCCTTAAATACATACTCGTATTTTTTGCATGTTTTGCTATATGGGCAATAGAAATACAGTATCTATGAAAATTTTAACTGTCGCGGTTCACGAGATACAGACAGCCTAGTACAGTGGTGACAGAGTAGTAGTACGACCTTAGTAATAAGGTCTCGTTTTCCCCTTTGGGTCATCATCATCATCATTGGCCTCGAAAGTCTACAATAATAGACTATACAAGCAGTGTCATTGCTGTGTATAGGCCAATACGGGAGCGACAAGCACAACAACAACTCTGGCAGGTGTAGTGGGCCTGTGGCGAATCTGTGGCGCGCTGCACGCTGGTGACGCTTGGCGCGTTGACTAGCGAGTATCTTAAACCAAGCAACATCGCCTGATTTGAAACGCATTAAAATTGTACAAAGTGTCATCGTATCTGATTTATTATTTGATTTCTTTTTATTTTCTCATTCTTAATGTCATCTAGATCCAGTGTTCAGTGCTCACTGGCCTTAATCGCAGGTCATTGACCCGAAGGCGCACGCCACTCGATAACGCCTGTATAGAGCACCTTCATCAAAATGTCGTAAGTGTGCATGGTCCTTTAATGTACCGGGGGCTTTTTAATTTCATAGGGGACGTGTCCTCGAAAATTATCTCCACAATTTGCCTTGAGAGTTGGTTATGATAAGGAAAACGTGAATAGGTAAATACTTTGTAACTAACTTCAAAAAAGGAGGTTCTCAATTCGACAATTTGTACATTACCTCGGTCAAAATTATTTTCGTTGTCTTGTTTCATACCACTCTGTCACGCTTTTAGTTGCTGTTTCGACTCAGTATTTTAAAAACTTCCGGTGCACTTGTATTTCTTTTTCACGCTTGATTTTAATCCATACATCAAAAATTGAAAACAAAACATCATCTCATACAAAAATCACAACTGTGTCACGTTTTTTAGGAACACAAAATAAGACAACGAAAATAATTTTGACCCACCTACTCGATATCTCCGAGAATCGAGAACCAGCTTTAATTTTTTTTAAACGTACTGTATAGGTACTAAGTGATGATCCTGTTGTCACCAGGTTGAGGTCTGATAAATTTGGAGAAACCGGTTGAAGTCGGTTTTTTTTTTCATTTTAATTAAATTATTTTTTCTCAAACTTGCTACGGAATGTTGATGTTACTTACTTTAAATTAAACCCGGAAATACTATGTATCCGGTGTCATGTGCTAAGATGATATGTAAAGAGATTTCATGTATTTATTTCACACCTAGGACTGCAAACAAACTGCCTTTTGTTTTGAAACGTCAAATTGTGACACTAGGTTTTGACATACAGCCACAGAAAAAAAAATAACCTTAGAACTAATGTCTATACCACCAGTTAAAAGGATACCTCAAACAGATTAAAAAAAAATTTGGCGCGTATGTTTTTTTTAAATGTTTTACGATTCTGTACAATGGTTTATTTACAAATGAAATAGTATGGTTCGGCGAAATCAGTTCGTTTTATTTCATGTCAAGTTTGAGAAAAGCACTATACAAATCTCGGCGAGAAACAGGGTTACAGGCCGCGTATCCCTATCTGGCCTCAGTTCCTTCGGCCAGATATATCTACTTGGCCTGTAACCCTTCGTTTCCCGTCCTCTATAGTAATGTACTATTACGTCACCCTTGTTCATAAGTGAGATTTACTGCCAACTCCGTAGAGAGAAAATCTCGCTTGCTAGCCATAGCATTCAAAACATACAATTTAATACGATTTGAAAGACGCATGTTTATGGCTCTCTCGGTTCGAGCCGCAAAACCTGAAATCTGTTACATTTACCAATGGCCAATTTTTTTCAACGTTGTCCAACGTTTTTGGAACTTTTAATATGATTTGCACTCAGAATCGCGAGATATTTCGATCCTGATAGGAGAACATTTTTATCCCACGGTTTTTTTTTCGATTTCGCCGTTACAATTTTGTATGTGGGTAACGAATTGGAAGGATTATTAGGATCGAAAGAGCTCACGTTAGTTATTAGAAATCGTATGTTACAACAAAATATCTATGTTACAAAAATAGTGGGGAGACGACTTTGAAAAAAATGGCCCCAATGCCCAATGCAATGGCCTCTATATACTAAGGCTGTGATGTACTATTTCATTATAGGTACTGTAAGCTTAACATATTACTTATGAACGGTGCGACACTATCTTACCATGAGATAGACTATAACCTTCTATGCCCAGATAATAAAACTTGCCGACTAATTTTGGATTCATACTGAAGGAAATAAAATAGAATTTCTTTTGATTGGTGAGACCTTTTTATAGGCCTCTGGGCAGCTAGAGGATATTAAAACAATGTGCTAATTTGCTAAAGCTATGAGTTAATTTTCTCTCCATGTTTCTCGCAGACGTCCAGACTCAGTAGAAAGACTGGTCGTGCAGGGCCGAGTCAATGGCTCCAGATCGCGAGGCCGTTCACCAATGAGATGGACGGACCAAATTAAATCGCTTACAAATGCCCCGGTCAACGAATGTGCTCACAACGTCACAACGCTCAGGCCAGAGAGAATTGGAGGAGAGTAGTACAACGTGCCACCGCAAAACCGCAAGGGTGATCACGACAGCTCTGCCAAGAGCTTACGCCTAAGAAGAATGAGTTAACCGTGGCGACATCGACAGTTACTAGAGTCTGTATTTTTTTCGATTTAATGCCAAAGTAAAACGATTCCGTCAGAACACGGAATTATTTTTTAATTTCAAACAATTCGTATTAAAAAATGAATCCTACAAGTTTTATCTTAATACTCCGAACGAAACGAGTTATATGAGATATTTAAACAGTCGTATACGTTTGTATTGTATTGTGTCTGTGCCTTAATTTAATATGGTCCAGTTGCAGCAGTGCCATGGTGGTTTATTTATTGTGACAGCAATATGAATTTGGACGTTTCCGTGAAAAGCCCAAGGGAAAAGGATTATACACTAAGTAACATTAGGTACTTACATAATACTTACTTACGCTGTCAAGATAAGGACTAAGGAGAAATTGATACCTAACTTAAGTTTAGCGTGATGTTTAAATCTTTTCCTTTTTCTTAATCATGGGAGATGATCAAAGATGACAATTCGAACGTACACTTTTATGTAGATGCGCACATTTGTTTAAAGTGCTGCCTAATAGTGTTTGAGGTGTAAATAAACTTAAGTAAAATAATACGAAGTGCTTTCGCTTCCTTCGCTCCATTTTTCGGATCGAGCAAGTGTCATACACTTGTCTCGATGTTTATCTGATTTTGATAAAGCAACATCTGTTTAAAGAAGCGTTGTTATGAAGGACTAATATTTATACCACATTAATTACTGAATAAATTGAATAGGCAATCGTTTAGGCGTTACAGTCAAAAACTGGCCGACCACCGAGCAAGCTTCAACCATCAGCTAAAGTTACAATAATACGAGTAGGTTGGTAAATATTGGGTAAGTACGAGTATACATCCACTTGAATTGACCCTAACATATTCTTGATATAACTCATATAACCTACATGCTAAGCAGCAATAGTTAGATGTAACAATGGGACATAAGCTTGCCATTCCTACGTCCAGGCCAACTGCACAACTATAATCGAAAGATTGTTGAATTATATACCTTATTCTTGTAGTTTTAGATAAAGAATTGTTTAAGTTTGAAACACACTTGTGGCGTAAAGTGTTAGTGTAACCATTCGATATGCGCGGCCACTGGCCCGATAAACGCACAGATTACCACCACAATGGTATAAAGTAAGATGTTAGTATCGATTTACTTGCAGGATACTCTGGCCTATTAAGACTGCAGCCCGTTTTATAGTCTCTCATGGTTAATTTAATGGCGTAATCAAAGCCGCTAAATAACTAATAGGAGTCAAAGACCTTTGAGTATTGAGAAGTAAGAAGACGACATAATAATGATATTTGTAAATGCAAAGCAGGTCTTTATGTTCTTTCAATACCAAAGTAAGTTTTATTTTGATATTATAAATTTAAGTTCAGTAAGCAAACTTAAAGGAGCCTAGTTAATAATAAACCATCTAGGTTACATTAAAGATAGGAACATCAATTTTTATCGATTTGTATATATTTTATTCAGATATTTGCACAAGCATACATCTGAAAAACGCACAGCACGTACACAGTCTTCTTAAATGGGTAGGTACCAAAATATATCGAAAGGCCATAAACTGAAACGGAAATAAGGTATGAAAAATACTGCATTATCTGCCTGATTTACAAAAAATGTGTCGCAGTATCTGCATGGTTTTACTATACCATGCGACATCGAGTTCTGATACGTTTAGGAATATGACATGACAGCGAATAAATTGAACCAAGTTGTCTCTCAGACATACTTCTGCTGAAGTACTCACATCCCCATGAAAGCAAACACTGAAAACATTTAAAACGGTCAAGTCAGGCGGCTCGAATCCAAAGTTCCTCGGAGGGTTGGCCGGGGGGAAGCCGTAAATATGATTATCAGCGAGGGAGGCGACGGACTAATCATATTCACTGCAATTTACATAAATATTAGTGTGCCGTGACACACAAGTCACACGACGGTCATTACGATGGGAGCCACTTTTTTCAAACTGCGCCCGTAACGTGAATAACATAAATGACGGTGACTCGTAAAGTAGCCGTGGGCTTTCTTGGTAGCGGTACGACAAATGCCAACAGTCAAAGAAATCTTCGTTGATATGTCTCCGTTTGGAGACGGTGGAACTTCGCGTGAGTGGCAATAAGGTCGATGTTAGATAGAGTCGGTAGTCGTGTCTTTTTTATGAGTGATTAATGTTCACTGCGGCAAGGGACGCCCTGTTTGCTATGCATATTCAAAATTTTATGGGGATGTTTTTTCGGTGTCAGGGTTAGCCGTTTGAAACAATAGAATCGAATGTTCTGGTTTTATGCCGTTCGATGATCACTAACTATACTCTGTTTGGTTTGGTGTTTAAAAAAAGGTAAACAATCTTGCAGTATCTTTTTATTGAAAACTACGAGTACAAAATAAGTTTTAGCAAATATACATAATATAACAAGGAAATACAGTAATTTACATTGTTTTTGATTCATTAAGTACCTAGTTTGGATTTTTACATGCATTTTTCAATAAAAAGATACTGCAAGTTTGTTTACCTTTTTTTAAACACCAAACCAAAAACAGTACAAATGAGAAGGTCAAATAAAATAACCTTACACAAAGAACATAGTAACCATGTTACCTATGAATGATTTGTTTGTTGTCCGATAAGTTATTAAAAATAGATGTAGGACATTATTAGGTATATATTTTATAAGGCCGGCAAGGTAAATAATGACATGGACTAAGTTGGTATGGCACGCGCTACCTATCTTTTATTAGTCGGTGCAGCAGTAAGCAGTTTCGGTGCAGCACAGTAAAAATAATAGGAGATGACGTATTAATTTGAGGGAAGAAGATAAATTAAGGTCCATAGTAAAATTATGAACCCTAATGTCCCTAATTAACTTCTCCAGCTGCATTTTGTATGCAGAACAACAGTGCAAGTTTTTAGACAAGTTGCCAATCGCTAACGCTTAATCGTCAATCGCAAACGCAAGGCAGCTAACTGTCTTTGTCGCACTAATATGAAAGAATGACGGAGAGGGAAAACTACAATACGCTACTAAGCGTTAGCGATTGGCAACTAGGCTAAGCATCCAGTGCGTCTTTGTTTTTAGCAGATATATCTACGGCTTAAATTCGCCTTCGTACTCATTTTAATTTATATTATATTATTTGCTGTTATATTGTATATATTTTTCTGTACAGTCGCCATCAAATATATGGGAGCGACCACGGTGCTCAAAAATATGAGAATGTGCACTCTAACGCCATGACAATAAAGGTCTGCTCAGATGTTTGTGAACACCCAGGCCGCTCCGACATATTTGATGGCGACTGTACAACAAAATGTTTTACTACTACTACTTCTACATATCTAGGGGAAGGTGGGGAGGATCCGTACACTCTTTACTCTATGCCTCGTAGAAAAAAAAGTACTAGCAATTTTTAAATGAAATCAATGCTGCTTGGTGGCTATATTATCTGGCTTTAATAATAGTTTGGCATAGAGCTAATACAAAGTAAAGTAAGAAAGTCAGATAGTTTTTCCCAAAAAATGAAAATTGTACGAAAGCGCCCCATGCGTGGGGTACCTTCGTACATAGTATTTTTTACCGCAGTATTAGTTTTGTTCTCAACTGTCTGTATTTATTTACATATATTTTATTCATATATCGACGACTTCATTTGGAAATGACAATATTCTCACTTAACAAAAATATTGGGGTACATTCGTACAGTAAGGATTCTCATACATTCTTCGCTGTACGAAAGTACCCCAAACAAAAAATAAATAATTTGAAACAAAAAATGAAAAGAACCGGTATGCTAATCATAAAAGAAGTATATTTAATTACGTGTGTAACTGAGAAAAGCTTTCTGAAATAAATGCACTTAGAAATGACTCTTATAATTACTTTGAGCTGTCAAAAACACGTTTTAATTTTTTTTTAAGAATCTAGCTGCCATATTTCTTTCCCTTCTCGGTGGTGAGTTATGCATATTAGTGGCCGTTATACATAAAAATATGAACATTTCCGCGTGTCGGATAGCGGAGATATGACCACTGTACGAATGCTCCCGCTGTACGAATCCTACCCACTCTCCCTACAGTGTACTATACAGTGTACCTGTGTACCTAATGAAAGTCTTCTATATGTCTGCCTACCTGTACACGAGTACTTAGCGCCTTATGGCATTGGTCTCACCGCTAGCTACAAAGCTATAAACTATAGCATTATTTTTACAGCCGATAGTTCATAGCTTAGTAGCTCGCGGTGAGACCAGTGGCTAAAGCGCAACAAATACAAATAGATAAGTATGTCAGTTTTAATATCAGAAAGATATTAATACAGACATAAGTAAGAATTTTAAGTTTCAAGATTCAATTACATTTGTTGATGAGAAAAAAATACATAGGGTCATTGTCAGATTTACGTTATCGTCATTTCGGTGGACATACCTAAAGTTGAGGAATTCCTGTACTAATTTTGGGATAAATCAATTGACGGTACTACTAGGTTCCCCGGTCTATAGCCCTATGCAATCAAATCGTAACATAGATTTATAAAAACTGTTAACTTTTGACCACCGAGTGGACAACTTTTGTTTTTCGGACTGACAATTACCTAGCCAACTGGCAAGTCAAAAACTAAAAATAACTGAGGTATTTTGCGATACAAGAATAAGGTGGTTACATAAAATATCTGACGCCCAACATTCATATCTACAACATAAAATCAATTTGGGACATTAACCTGAATATCTCAGGTTAATGTCCCAAATTGATTTTATCCCAATTTGATCAGAGACGAAAACTCCCTAATGACAGGAAGCTGCGGCGAATTTCTATAGACACGCTCCCTACCCTCACAACACCGCAAGTAATCACAGACGAAATAAATTATTAATTACAACACCTTTAACGGTAAAGCAGAGTTCACCCTTCCTATAAATTAAGGGGCCAGATGTTAACAGAGTTCAAACAAACCCCAAATATCTTGTTAAGCCACCCACTGGTTACCGCAGTCGCCACACAGAGACACGGTTACAACAAACACATCCGAGTAAACAGTATGCAATAATACGCTTTACTTTGTTAAACAAAGGATCGGTTTTCCTGTTATCGCTAACGGCGGTTTGTCTTTCTCCGTTCCAGAAACAGTTTCTTCCTTATAATATATCGCACGAAGATGCACTGCGACTTCCGAAACGGTAACTCAAGAAATAAGTTCCAATAGATTCTTTACCTACCGCGAAACTTTTAAAGTTGGAACTCCTTTAAAGCAGCTCAGTTTATATGCTGTTCTTCTTATACAGGCCATGTGATATGATTATCAAGGCGAGACAGAGAGGGACAGTAGAGCGCAGGCTCCTCGGCAGACGTCGCGGTTGCCATGGCGACCCATCGATCGCCCCCGCGCGCCCGCCCCGCCGCCGCAGCCTCCCCCGGATTCAGGTCATTCGAAGGCACTGCTTCAGATAAGATTTCAGTAGTTCTTTATAACTTGGATCTGCTACTCAAATAGGGTATACTGAAAGGTTTTGCAAAAGGTATAGTAGATTGTGTCAATAGGATCAGAATGATATATTTTCGGGCGAGCACGGTCATTAAAACCCGAATGAAGCAATGGATTCTAACCTGGAATCCTGAGCGCAATGAGGGATTCAAGCGTTAACGCCCACGACGAAAATAATTTTGATACTGTGTGACACATAGGCACTGCTTTTCACGCCATCTATGAGAAAAATAAAATATATATCATTTGATATTTATGTAAATAATCGATTCTGAAGAAATCTTGTGAAGTCTAAACAAGGGACGATAACGTAAAACATGACCGAAGGGGAGTCACGAAGTTCCTTTTCGCACGTGTATCGTACGCCGGTTTTCAGTACAGATGGCCTTCCGAAGTTTCAACCTCACAAAAAATTTACCACTGCTCGCACTATCGCGTAAATATAGCAGAATAGCGCGTAATACAGATAGCTGTATTGAAATAATATATTTCAATGCAAGTGCATTTTTTCGACGAGGGTGAAAGTTGGAGCCCGATTGCAACGAGAGCGACAATCACCCGAGTTAAAAAGAAGTTAAATTATTACACGTGCATCGAACGACTTTTTCATAACATGTGCCTTAAAAAGAGAAATTTACGCGCGCGAAGCCTGCGCAGTTAACTTTTCCGCACTAGTTAGGAAAAATTATATTCGAATGCATCGCCTCTACTATGGGAATATAGTTATTCCGACCGTTAATTTGATGGATTTACGAGCAATAAAGTCACTAACTGAATGGATGTAAAACTGGTGTCCTCATTTCGAAAGAACATACTCGTATTTTTGTTTTTTTTTTTTCTATTCAACAATCAATTTAACAGGGTCACATTATTACACTGATAAATACATAATATATTACAATCTTGTATTTAAAATAAGGGCTTCTGCCCTTATAATATAAGACGCCTGAGCACTTTCAACTCAAGTATTCTCTAAAGCACATAAATTCTTTTCCGGCTCCAACATTACCAAATTGGAATTTGCAACCATATTACTGTACATAAGGTGAGCTTTGATGTGTCGACCCAATTTCTATCTGAAAGACACGCCCAGTGGCCTGACAAAGGCAAGGAGTGGACCTAATAGGGCCACTTCGGCCCTTTGGGTTCGCTTTGACGTGGCCGACAAAATGAAGGTAATTTAAAAAGGGAACGTACGGTCGTAACAGTCGGGCGAGCTATTGTGCGCAGTCTGACCATCCCACGTGTCGTAGAAGCAAAATTTTCAGTATTGAGTATTTTGTAAAAATTCTCATATCTTCGGCTAGTATGTTCTGGAACGCGCGAACTCTATTTACATGACACTTAATAAATAATTGGTTAATTAGTGTTACCTTAGCTTTATTGCATAACAAAGTCTCTTTCTAGTAAGAGAGATAGAAAAGAGACTTCCGCTTGTAATATTATCTAGTGGTAATTTGTTATGCAATAGGCCCTCGGTAAGTACGTTTCATTACTTTGGTAAAAAGCTCTCATAATCGAAGGTATATTACCTAGTATGACACCAAGGTATTAAAATCAATATTTACTTATTATGGGAATAGGTGGTTACTGGAATTACTTGGTTATTCCCTGATAGTTTCCTGTAAATGTCCCATCTATCACTCAAAAATATGATACTTTTCTACTCTTATTTCATTGGAAATACAGTCAAAATTCTCATTATTAGCGAGTTATGACTATGACAATAGCGAACTTTATTTTTAGGCGTCTCTGCTCTCTGCTATTAAATACAGATGTGACGGGAAGTATTTAAATTAGGGATGTATGGTGTTTTTACCCTAATTCAAATTTTACATCTTGTCTGTTAATTTGGCATGAAATTACGAGTCACAAATAAATATTTGAAGTCCGACAATAAATTGATCGTAATATGTTATATGACGTATTTAAGTAGCTTAAAAGTTATGTGATTCGAATGATTACATATTCATCATTCGAATTACTACCCGAAATATTTTTGGACTTTGCTCTACCTAGGTACAAGTGGATAGGTATAGCATAAAAGTAAGGTCGATAGTAAAATATATATTGTGTGATATGGGGGCTTAAGGGGTTGTATGGGCCACACAAGTTTGGGGCAACTCAAACTCTACCCTCTGCAACCCAACTCCTATTCCGTACCTTCCCGAAGGCGAATACTTACTGCCGGGTAGACCCTGTTAAGCCAAGCAACATAGTTGGGCGGCGACCGAACGGAAAGGGGGCAGGTAGAACAACACACCTCTACCTGTACAATAGCATGCAATAGACCAGAAACAGACAACCACCACTGCCACAATCACACCGCCGACGCAAATCAACTAACTAGCACAATAGTTGACCAATTCACCCAAACACCCATAGTAAGAAAAAAAAAAAAAAACAACTGTGCAGAAGGACGTGGGGTGCCACTGCATTACACCAAACCCCGTGTAAAATCAACATGGCAAATACAAATCAGAGGTGAAGGATGCAGCCACCCTCATACGAGCGGCGAAGACCAGGGGAAAATTGAATGCCATGTTGACCGCCGACGCCCTGACTGGGCAGGGCACTTGAAGAAGAAGAAGATATGTGTTGTATATTGAATAACATTAAATAAATATTCAAAGATGTAACGTGCTTTATTTGATAGCTAGAAAATTAATCAATGCATGACATTTTATGTTCATATGTTCTAGACATAGATTTCTAGACCATGTAGGTCTAACACTCTCCCTCGTTATAAATTCTAAACATAGGCTACAAGTTTAACCGTGTTGGCGCTTTCCTTATTCTTGTGCTGCGGCGTAGTACAGGCTCGGTAGGAACCTCAACTGTCTGTGGCAATGTCGCATTCGATGTTGAAGCTTGAGGTTCTGGTTGTGCATCCGTAAGCACAGGCAAGTTTACCGAGTCAGACACGCCATTCTGCCCCTTACCTGGACTTGGTGCGTTCTGAGCTTCCTGAACTTCTTCAGACATCATTGGTACAGTTGTTTCTGCATCTAATTGAATTTGCGTAGGTTCAATAGTCGGTACACTCTGTCTGGTTAAGTAGACGTATGGAACATCCCCACTGCATGACGTCTTTCTAATTTGATCTATATGTCTCTGATGTAATTTTCCTTCGACTTCCACCTCGTAGTGGAGTTTTCCGTTTCTTTCTGTAATTGTTCCGAACTTCCACTTATTGCTGTCATACATTCTTATTTGAACTCTATCCCCTCTTTTAAATTCTTTTTTTATAAACTTGTCATCGTTATCTTTTCTCATCATTATCTCTGGTCCTCTCTTAACTAAGTCTATCCTAGTTCGGTACAATCTTTTGAACATCATTTCTGCTGGGCTTAAACCCGTGGCACTGTTTGGGGTCTTTCTGTACATCATTAGAAATCTCTGTAACTTATCTTGTATTGTACCCTGTTCATTGGCCATTGCCTTCAGCTTCCTTTTTACTGTTTGGACGTATCTTTCTGCTTGGCCGTTCGTCGAAGGATGAAATGGCGCAGTAAATTTAGCCTGAATTCCATGTAACTTTAGGAATCTTTGCATGTCTTCCGACCGGAACTGTCTGCCGTTGTCTGAGACTTGTGTAATTGGTAGACCAAATGTAGTGTATACCTTTTTAAGTATATTTATAGTTGCTGTTGAAGTGATGGAATTTGTAGGTATCACTTCTAACCACTTCGTATATGCATCCACTACTATGAGGAAATAGTGGTTCATAAATGGTCCGGCATAATCTATATGTACCCGGCTCCATGGCTCTTTTGGATATTCCCATGTATGTACAGGTACTTTGATGGGATTTTTCTGCATCAAACAACATACTTTGCACTTATTTACCATATTCTCAATGTCTGTGTCAATATGTTTCCACCAGATATAGCTTCTGGCCAAGGCTTTCATTTTAACTATACCTGTATGAGCCGTATGTAGTTCCTCTAATATTTGAGATTGTAGCTTCTTAGGAATGACAACTCTTATACCATAAAAAATGCATCCATTTTGGAGCGAAAATTCGTGTAGCCGATTAGGGTCGTCTCTACCCGACTGTATGTCTGTGTAAAGTTTTTGTAGTTCCGGGTCCTTTAATGTAGTGTTTTTAATTTCTTGTAATGTTATTGGCATCTCTGAAATCTGATTTAAATAAAACGAGTCATCATCTGTAAGTGTATCTTTTGCTGTATCAGTAGGATTGGGTAGTCTGGAAAAATAATCGGCATTTGCATGTTCAGTCGTTTTTCTAAGTTTAATATTGTAGTCAAAACCCGCTAAGAAATTTGCATAGTGTACCAATCTAATAGCAGTAGTTGCAGGTGTCGCCTTTTCAGGGTGTAATATTCGTGCTAATGGTTGATTGTCGATTATCAATGTAATTTTTCGTCCATAGCAATATTGGAAAAATTTCTTAAGGCCCCATATCAGTGCTGCCGCTTCTTTATCCAGCTGACTGTATCCTTTTTCTGCTTTAGATAAAGATCTAGACGCGAAAGCAATAGGTCGTTCAGTCCTGTCTGGCATAATATGTGATAACACCGCTCCGAATCCTGTAGGTGACGCATCTGTGGCAAGTGTCACTTGTAAATTTGCATGAAATGGTATTAGGACTTTATCGCCACATAGTTCTAGTTTTAATTCATTGAAAATCTTTTCACATTCTTTTGACCAAATGAATTTGGTATCTTTTTGCAATAATTTGTAAAGAGGGTTAAGTCTCGAAGCAAGATTGGGAATAAATTGTTGGTAATAATTGATCATCCCCAGAAAAGTACGGAGGGATGATGTATCCGTAGGGCGTGCACTATTTTTAATGTCATTTACCTTGTCTTGCATTGGGTGAAGGCCATTTTCGTTTATAGTGTGTCCCAAGTAGGTAATAGATCTTTGAAAAAATTGACACTTCTTTTTATTGACATGTAATCCACATTCCTGTAATTTTTGGAATACGGCCTTGATTCTCTGTAGTAGTTCTAAATATGTACGCCCTTGTATGGCAATGTCATCGAAAAAACAAGCTGTACCTTTCATTCCTTGTAGAGTTTGGTCCATGTAACGTTGCCAGATGTTCGGAGCTATTTTGACTCCAAACATTAATCTCTTCACCTTGTAGGTTCCCTTGCATGTACTAATTGCTTGCATTGCGGCTGTTTCTTCATTTGTAGTCATATGTAAGTATGCCTGATTAATATCTAGGGTGCAAAAATATTTCCCGCCGCTGAGTTTTGCAAATACCTCTTCTATTCGAGGAATCGGATAGTTGTCATCTTCTAGGTTTTTATTTAACGTAGCTCTGAAATCTGCGCATAAACGTACCTTCCCAGTTGGTTTTATTACAGGAACAACAGGTGTAACCCACTGAGAGTACGTCACTTTCTCTATTATGCCCTCTTCTTCTAATCGATCTATTTCGGCTTCAACTTGGTCTTTGAGAGCAAACGGCACTGGACGTGGCTTGAAAAATGTGGGTACTGATCCTTCTTTTAATTTAAACGCAACTTTAAAATTTTTGATTTGTCCTACTTTTTCGGAAAATAGCTCTTTATGTTCTTGTAGTAATGTGTTCAGCTTATCCTTAAATTCATTTTCTGTAATATCTTGTTCCGTTATTTTTTTTATTCCGAAGTCTATATTTAACGCTCTTAACCATTCTCTTCCCACAACTGCGTCTACATTATCGTCGACAACAAATATTCTTCCCTCGATTTCTCTGCCTTTGTATATGATATTGACCTTGCAGATTCCGATTGGTTCCATTATTTGTTTGTTGTATGTTCGTAGTTTTATGCGTGTATCTTGAAGTAGCACATTCTTAAAATTTTTATCAAAGTATTGTTTTGAGCATGTTGTAACTGCAGCTCCCGTATCCATTTCGATAGTATACATTTTTCCATTTATCTGTAGTGTAATGTTGAATATCTCTGTTGATGAATGATCTTGAATTTTCCTAATTTCGTATATTTCTTCTTCACTTTCATAGAATGATAGGTCACTATCTATATGTAGTTGTTTTTGTTCTTTGAAGCAAACTGACTGTACGTGTCCCTTGGTATAACATTTCTTGCAATATAATTTGTTTTTCAGCATACATTGGTTAGCTTTGTGGTTATCTTTTCCACATCGAAAACAGATAATATTTTCCCTCGTATTGTTATGATTTCCGATTGTATCCGATGTCCGATATGTATTTTTATTTTCATTGTATGTACTTTTATTACTGTTTGATGTGTTGTTACTGTATCTTTTCTTCATTGATACTTTGTTTATGAGAGGCTCTATTTCTTGTCCCATTTCTTTTGTTTCAGATTTTGATGTTTCAATAGCCAAAGCAATTTTGATTATCTCATCAAATTTAGTTCCAGGAGATTCTTGTAGTAGTTTTTCTTTAATCTCAGAATTTCGGAGGCCGCGTATAAATTGGACCCGAAGGTGTGTGTCAAACGTTGTTTGTTTGCAATTATGGCATATGAAATTGCATTTACCTCCAATTTCTTTGAGTCCGGCTACATAATTAGCAATGCTTTCGCCCTCATGCTGTAATCGCAGGCAAAATTTGTGTTGTTGCGCTACTTCACCGGGCTCTGGTGCAATTTGGTTTTTCAGTATGTGTACTAGGTCATCATATGATTTTGATTCAGGTGTATTTGGTGCAGTTATATTTTTCAAAACTTGGTAGTATTTCGGCCCGATGCAGTTAAGGAAAATTTGTAGTTTTGTATTAGCGTCTGTAACGCCCTTAAGAGTGATGTAATTTTGTAGCCGTTGTAAATAACTGTCGAACGATTCGTGTATTTCATCGTAAGGTTGGAGTGTAATTCCGCTGACAGGTTTTGTATTGGCGCTTTGGTTAAGTAATGCGCTTTGTAACATTAATTGTTGGGTTTGCATACCTTTCATGGTTTCCATCATGTTGGAAAGAACTTCTGCTAGCTGCTCCATTGTAATGGATTTTTGTTTTATATGTTTTCCAGCTAATTGTTAATATTTCGCGTGGATATTTATATATTATTTCAATCACAACTCGTCGCCATTCTGTTGTATATTGAATAACATTAAATAAATATTCAAAGATGTAACGTGCTTTATTTGATAGCTAGAAAATTAATCAATGCATGACATTTTATGTTCATATGTTCTAGACATAGATTTCTAGACCATGTAGGTCTAACAATATGTATTTAATTTATCCAAACATAAATGATGATAATAAACGAGTAGATCAATTTTAATAATGGGCACCTTTCCACCGGCACGGCAGCACTTTTCAGTAGGATTTAAAGATTTTAAGATTTGTTTCACCTCTTTTTAGATTTCTTTTTTAAGTTTTAATAGATAGGTACCTATTATTTTTTAAGTTAGATTTAAGTGAATTTATAAAACATAATTAGTATATTTCAGTTAAATTAATTATTATTTATGTTTTAATTAATAACAAAATTATTTCAGTTACGCACTTCTTACAGCGACTCGCATATCGATGGGTTACCTTATTCCTGTTATTTATTTGAATTGTATTACCTACACAATGGAATATAACACAGTAGAAAAGACGGCAAACTCAAATTTTCTACTTACTCATAGCACCTATAATCTTAACCCTTAATTGGATCATGGAGACATATTTCACACCTTATTTTGAAATTTGTGTTGACAACTGAAAAGAGCCAAAACCATTGAAATTTTGATGTGACTCGTGTTTGATTACCTAAGGATTGAACTAAAGCCTACAATAACTATTTGAATATGCCGCCTTTAAATATCTGCTGATAAGCCGGTTGGCCAGGGTATAGTAAAGTATACCACAACTCTTCCCGTGGGTGTCGTAAGAGTCGACTAAGGGATTGAAATGTCACTAACCATTATTATGATAGAAGATTGATGATGGGCAGCAGCATCATTATAGTGGATACATAACTGGCGATTATGGGCAATTTACCTCCTATGCGTCTATGCATAGTTAATAGGAGAGGCCTATGTCCAGCAGTGGACTGATATAGGCTGATGATGCATGTATGATACCCCAAGGGGTGGGTAAACCGGAGCGACATTTATGACTTTCAGCATTCAATTGCCGCTTTCATTCCAAATGTGCATTTTTTAAATATTGTCAGGCGGTCTATACCTATCATTTAACAACACAACATTTAGTTTATCTTTCTCACCACTGACTCAACTGTATTTGTAGTTGACGCTTCTTCAAAAAATATTCGACTCTTATCTTCATACCTTTTTGTCTTATTCTTTGAAAATTAGGTTTTCAATTGAAAAGATGTCTATACGTAGACTCTACTAGATTAATCCCACTAAAATTTTCTGTCAACCCAAATCAAACTTTCGAGGAAAAGGAACACCTCTTCATAGGTACGAGATCCGTAATTCCGTACCTAAATTAAGGTGCGTTCAAACTAAAAGAGCATTCGCTGTTCTAACCTCCCACTCTACGAAATTCGATCGGTACACAAAACGTGATTGGTTGATTTCGTAGAACGGGCGCTAGAACAGCGAATGCCCTTTTGGTTTAAACGCACCTTAAGACAACAAATATTTAAGTTTTTTACTCAAAGCTTAATTTAGGTATTTTAGCTGAGAAGAGTAAAATTTCATTCGTTATATAACTTATATACTTTGATTACGTAGGTACCTACCTTATGTTGTGTTACTATTTCCGTTAGGGTCTGTGTGGAACGTGAGGGCGTCAGCAAGGCACACCCGTACCTTCTCTCATCATCTTACGTATTTTTTCCGAACACACTCTCATCTTCATCACCATTTCAGCCATAAAACTTACGCATGTATCTACACACATGGAAACATTAATGGAGGTCCAAATGGGAGGCATATGTTCAGCAAGCGACCTGCATCCACTCACACATCGAAACGTTATACCGGTTCTTCCCTACAACAGGACTAACAGAAGCAATGGATTTAAACTGTAGGCAGTACTTGGAGCATTCCATGAAAACGTGTCGTAAGCGACACTGTCTTTTCAATACTTTCGAAAAATTAAATTAGTAAATTGAGTTACGGTATAATAATAACATATCTAGGCTTTTAGATTGTCAGTGTTTCCTAGCAACTAGCATATTTTATTAAGGTACCCATAATAAGTCGTAAGCGACAAAAAGTACCTAGATTTCTTCATAGAATGCACCACTTATCAAACTAAACAAATAACAAGATTTGTTCAGTGGTTTTTAGGCATTTCGTAATCAGGTTATATTTTTGTTCTATACAAACTACAAACCAAATATGTAGTATTTTTCTATGCAGGTACGTTATTATCAATGTAAGGTAAAGGTACACTATGCCGCGGGATAGTACATTATGCCGTGATATTTTGATTTTTGTCGTAAAATAAGGATACTATCATTAAACTCATGGTTTAATTGTATACTACATTAATTATAGGTCATAAACAACTGAAAAACACATTTATAAGACATACTTAATCAACTCCAAAGCAGTGAGGCTCTTCCGAATCCGTCAGTCCTAACTAAATAGTAGTTCCCTGGAATCGTGTAGTCGGCGAGCGTAAGGACTCAGTGGGAACTTCGTAAGGTTTTTCTGAGTTGATGATAAGTTTATTTGGACTAAATTTGTAAAACTATTGCCTTGCAGTTATTAACCAAAGTTTTCAATGGTATTTCAAGTTAATATAAAGCCTATTTTAATGAAAATAGTATATTTGGTGATTCCCGTAATTATGTTCACAAATCAGATGCAATGAACGTAATTGCGGGAGTATCACGGAATAACGGAAATTCAGACTTCAATGTTTTCTTCAATTATTTATAACTGGGGCTAAATTTTTTCATAAATTTGATGTAAATGGGTATATTCATCACTAAAGATGACAGTGACGTAATTCCGGTATATGACTATTTTTCAATTTCAGTGTTATTTTCAAGTCCAAAGTTAGTGCTCGTTACGTCATATTGTACGAAGTAATGGAGGATAGTATCAACAATAAATGTATTATATTTGTAAAAACCATGACAAAAGATAAACATGTCAGTGTTATTCCCACAATTATTATACTATCTTCCAGTCTAAGAAGAGGTTTTGTCGATTTTTCTAATTTACAATATTTTTTCCGGCTCCCGTAATAAAGTACAAGAATTTTCTTCGTATGTCTGTTATTCCGGTATACAGGGTGTTTGTTATGTCGGTATACTCTTGGCTCGACTCAGTCGTTTTTTGTCAAGTTCTTTAATTCGACCCTTTCTGCTTTCGTCACCCGTTCTTGATTTGCCATTTTCGTGTGAAGCCTATTTCATGTTTGGTAAACTTTGTGCTTTTGCCATTTTCTTATTTTAGCTCATTCGTTATTCGTCACCATCTTCTTTGAGCATTTTCGGTGACAGTCATTCTCTTTTTTAGTATAATTCTCTATTTGTTATGTTTTTCTAGACAAAAATGTATAGAATAAAATCAAAGACGATAGGTCGAATAGCAAATGAGACCAAAAAAGAATAGACTAACATTGAATATGCCCAAAGAAGATGGTGACGAATAACGAATGATCCAAAAGAAGAAAATGGCAAAAGCACAAAGTTTACCAAATATGAAATAGGCTTCACACGAAAGTGGCAAATCAAGAACGGGTGACGAAAGCAGAAAGGCACGAATTTAAGAACTAGACAAAAAACGACTGAGTCGAGCCAAGAGTATACCGTTATGTCGTTAGCCAAATTTGGATATGTCATTCGCGATCACCAGTACACAACATTTTTGAAAAAAAAAGTGACACTTTTTTTAGTTTTTTTTCCAGTTTTTCATCCGACAAAAACATAATTTGTGGTCACTAGGCAAGTTTGTTTCAATCCGTGCGATTCGATGGCAGACAAAAGGGTAGCAGGTTTGAGTAGTCAAGTCTTAGCCAATCAGGAATTCATCACAAGCACCGATCAGCCGACGTCACTCACCCCACCATCGGCACTAAACAATGAATAAAATGTCCTAACTACATGCACACACGATTGTAATTTGATTAAAACTGCCCAAGCGCATACCTACCTGTACCTGCTCGTTGTCATCAACAATTCAATTTGCTCCACCAGTACGCGTTTGTATGACGGAACATTTAAGTTACTCCGTTCTTGAGGTCAAATTATGCTGGCTCGGCTGATCGCAAGATGCCATGTGCCATTTGTACAGCACTCTGTAAACAAAGAAGGAGTGCGCTTGCGTGAACACGCTCGAGGCAAACTACCCTCAGACCGGCGCGCAACTCAAAATACCCTCATTATTAGTACTGTATGCGATAGACTGATAATGCTGTCTCGTGGGTTTTACCTGCAAGTTAAGCTCCACCTCCATTCCCCACCACGCGTAGGAAACTTGTTACGTATTGAATTAGTTACCTTATGCGGGTTAATTAAAGTTGCAAACTCAAACACCCTTTCCAATCTGATTTGGCAGTTATGAGCGCATACTAGGTGGAGCAGTACGCAAAGTAAGCAAGTGATCATAGTGACCAAACATTCGTTAGATAATGGGATTTTTAAAAAAATCTATAACAAAAAGGATAATGAAAAATGGATTATTTTTGTTTTACCAATTATTTTTTTACGCCTTTACCCAACACATATTGTAATATGGGTAATGATATAAAAAACACCCTGTATGTGGAATAGTAAAAAAAATATGCAAATAATAATAAAAAATACTACAGGAAAAGGGGGCTATCGGATTATTACGGTTCGTTAATTAAATAGGAACCCTTACAATTCTAACATGACGGTTTGTAAGTCCGTCTGTTCACTTATCTTATCAGTCTGCCTGTCTATCGGTCTACGGTATAGCTCAGTTATTAACATTCATTTTTGAATTAGGGGTATTAATCACGCCCAAAAAAATAAAACGTAATTAATCCCAAAAAATGCAATATATATCCTATAAGGTATGTATATACTATGAATGCATATATTTTATGTAGAAGATTTCTTTATCCAAACGTTTCATAAGACGTTAAAAAAAGCTTTTTAATTTATGTTCTATCAACAATGACATTATATAATAAATGGACGCACAGAGCCAAACAAAAAAACCAAGAAAAGTGGCACTAAAAGCGAGGGGCCGCACATAGTGTGCCACTAAGAGGGATAGACATAGTCACAGACTACTAAGAAGATACTACGTATAGTAACGTATTCAACGCATTTGTCTGGCACTTAGACTTAGCATCTACGTGCCACACACACAAAAAATAGTGGCACAGTGATAAGGACGGACGATTATCGTTCCTTTTCACTTCCACTAGTAAAAAGTTTCATAAGACCATCCCTTTCGTTCTTGCTATTATTATTACGTTGTCAAATCCATATCCATATTCTATATCCATGCACTAAAAGTCATTTCTATCATGTTTCAGTTGAAGCTAATAACGCTCACTTACAATAAACTATAATAAAAAAAACTCAAAGAATAAAAAACTTTGTGAAGTGAGCAATAAGTGTCAAATTTGCGAACAACACCGCAAAATAGTAGAAACTTTTTATGTTTAAGGAATAATGATGCTATACCGTAAGGTGACCAAATGTCAACTGTCAGAACTCAATAGCGGAGCAAAAGGACCGCAATATTTACTTCTGCAGCCCATTTTTTGGAGCTGTTTGGGGATCCACTTATATATTCTAAATCAATGTCTTTCAATAATAAAATTGAATAAATGTTTTCGAAAAATAATAGCAGGGAAGTCTTATAAAAATCCAAGTCTTTTATTAATCACATTTTTTATTTTGATATTTATAATAATTAGTCAAATTTAGTAATAGAAAAAAATCTATATTTTATTATTATTATTACACGATTATAATAATTTTTAATTCTATTATTTCAATAGAATAATTGAACAATGCGATCTTACGAGGTATCACGCAATTATGTGCAACGACTCACGGAATTGAAGCATGCGCCAAATTTTACCACGCAATTATGGACAAACGAAGGGTTTAGCAGATTCGCGATTATTTCCATAATTTAAAATCTATGGGGCATAATAATGTCTCATATCCATCTCATAAGACACGTCTACAAAATAAAACAGTTTTCATACCTAGAACTTTCGTATTTTTAAAATAACCCACGATCAAAGTCAAAAGTGCCTTAGTAGGGTCAACCCTCCAGTGAATGAACATTTAAGGAAATTCTCAACTTTGAAAAATCATTGCTCGGTATTCATGAGTAATTGCAATGATTTTATGCAATTGAATCAATCTTTACTTAATAAACAAGAATATGATTTCTACGATTTTTTACTTTATTTATGGTTATTGAGTTATAGCCAAAAGTATCAAAAAGTACCCAAAACGCCAGTGAATGAACAAAAAAACCAGTGAATGAACACAATAAAAGCCAGTGAATGAACACTATTTAAATATTTTTAATCAACATTATTTTAATATTTTTTTACATAAAATAATATGCTGTACATATAGTATCATCGTAATAATCAAATTGTTATTTTTCACATAATTATGTACCCTATAGGTATTTGTTTGCACCTATATATATAAATATATATAGTATACTTACACTAATAATTGGGGTTCTCTTATTATTATTTAAATATAATAATTAAAAAATCTTCATCTAATCATAGCCATTATAACCTGAGCTTAACTTAAGAATAAACTATTAACTTTGTTGGCACATAATCAGTCTCCAAGTAGTCTCTAATCACAATCAGTCAAAAATATATTCATCTAGGAAAAAAATCAACACCTTAACATTCGTTGTCTTAATAACGTAAACATTATTATAGTTTAATTATCAGTCATAACCATAACGAATAAAATAAGAAAAGAGATCGAAAAAAATTATAATAATCAACACCTTTACATTCGTAGTCTTAATAACATACACATTATTATAGTTTAACTATCAGTCATAACCATAACGAATAAAATAAGTAAAGAGATCAAAAATGTAATAAAATAAAATGTATCTAGCTTTGTTTGATACGATAACCTAACAAATTCTTATTTAAAAAGTTTTATCAAAATAATTTGATTACAATCAACAGAACAAAGAACTGGAATAGAAATAGGTAGCTATTCCTATTCAATATCCTTAAAACTAACATCAGCAAAAGACATAAACCCACGTCTGGATACATTGGGATCACTAAGAACACGTTGAATATCAGCAAATTCAACTTCAGAAACGTCGGGTACTTGTGGTCGTACAAAACTTACGATGTTTTGTGACACAGATTTCTTTCGTAGGAAATCAATTTTATATTTTTTTTGCAATCCATTAATTGTGAGCACTTTTCCTACAAAATACCGAATCCTTTTTTCTGTTTTAAAACTAACAATTACGTATTTGCCAGTTATATCTTCATTAGTCATTGTTGCTGGATTACGTGTTTCATTTTTGCAGAGTTTCTTCTGTTTAGGCTGGTCAGATGTTACTTTGTCTTTTTTGAGCTGGGTTTCTGCTTTTTTTCTAATTTTCTTTTCCTTAATTCTGCTTTCTCGTTTTTTACTTCTGCTTTCTCTTTCCGTTTTTGCTGTCTTTCCTTTAGTTCTTCTTCTTTACGCTGCTTTTCCGCATCTTGTTTTGCAAAGTACTCTTTACACTTGAGGCCTGTTAATCCAAATGGTACCGATTTTTTGTTTATTTTAGCAGCTTTTTTTTGTGATGATATTTCGGGATAGTGTAAAAAATCTGTGAGCCTCTTCGAAGTAGAACTATTTTTTGGATTATTGTCATCAGCCGCAGACACAGAATTATCATTGTTATCCTCAAAAACAGCTATGCTATTCTCTGTCACATAATCAACCATAGGAATAATAGCATCTGTAGGAGTGTTTGTAACATGAGTGCCAGTTTTTTCAGATTCGTCCAATGCCACATAGTTTTCGTCGCAAGTAACTTGAATGTCCAATCTCGTAGTAGTCAGATCATTTATGTTCGTCGAGTTGATAGGATTTTCCGCGATTTCGTCTTCTGGGATTCTGGATACATCATCCTGAGGTGAAGTTGACATTCTTAGTAATGTTGAATCTTGGTCGACAATGAAGTTAATAATGTCTTCAGTGTTCTCTAGTATATTCTTAGGGGTTTTCTCGAATATATCTGTTGTGTCTAAGATCAAACTGTCACTATCAATACGTCCATTATCAAGATTTTCAATTTCATTTAATTCAGGTTGCGTGTGAATTTGAGCAACTGTTTCAAAGGTTATAGATATATTGTTCTGTGTAACCTGATCAATTGATTGATTAGAATTTTCATCTGTGTCAACGACGGTTGCGATGATCGTATTCTGTGATCTAGCACAATTTTGAGCTTCGACAGACGTACTGGACAAATCAAGTGGAACTTCTGTTGGAGCTTCTATTTGAGTGGTATTTTTATTATCCAGTTTTGCCTTGCATTTTGCCCAAAGAGTGTATAGAGAATGAGCGTGTGGTTTATTTCCCATGTAACATTCTAAAAATTCGCTTCTTATTGGTCGTTCGATTTCACTCTCAATTACTTTTATTGTGCTCCGTATATCTTCTTTATACTCTTCGGACTGGGTGTAATTTTCATTCCTGTTTTGATTAATTTCCTGTCTACGCGTATTGATGCATTTTCAGTAGTCTACGGCATTAGCATTAATGGGGAATAAACCACATATTCGGAAAGAATTTTTAATCGTTTGTGGCTTTATGGCAGCGTCATACGCTTTTTTGAATATTGGAGCAAAATTCATTTTCGTCAGAGGCGCTGTCGTAGCCTGTTTATATTTTCTAACGACTTTTTTCCAGCATTTCTTAAGAGGCCCAAATATACCGACGTCACAGGGTTGCAGAATATGAGTTGCATTTGGGTGCAAGCAGAATAATAATATTCTCTTTTCTTTACAGAACTCTGTCATTCATCGGTTAATGTGTGATTTGTGCCCGTCTAAAAAGAGAATAACGGGAAATGTTTTATTATTGTCCACTAGCCAGTCATAAAATAGCTGGATGTATGCAAAAAATGTGTCTGTTACCATCCAACCACTGTCTGATCTGCCAATAAACCAAGAATCAGGAAATTTATTGACAATGGCAGGAGGCAATCTTTTATATGGATATACCACAAAAGGTTGTACATCTGTACCATCAGCAGAAAAGGTACAGAGAACCGTTACCGATTCCTTTTCTTTCCCATGTGCAATTTCATATACATTTTTGTAACGTTTTGGGCCTAAAATCTGACCACTTTTTGGGCACATAACTACACCAGTTTCATCGGAATTGAATACTCTGCTCGGATCGTTTTTAATATCGATGGCATTCTCTTCAATCAAGTATTCATCTAACTCTTTAAACCATGCCTTAATGCCTTCTTCTGTAACTGCTGCTCTTGCTTTGGAAATCATTTCAGCATTTCTTTTAGTTAGATTAGGATGTCTTTTGAGGAACAAATCAAGCCATTTTGGTCCGGGTTTATTTTCAGTGAACTTGGTTACACGATTATTTGAATTTAAATAATTTTGTACACTATCAATTACTTCGTCCGGATGCATAGGAAATCCAAGTTTTGCTTTATTTATTATCCATTGAACCAATTCCGTCTCTTCAAGGCCCGAAAGTTCAGGCTGTGGTCCCATTTTTCTCTCCCATGGAACTTTGTGGGTGATTTTATTGTGAAGTGTCGATTTGGGGACATTAAATTGTATACTTGCTTTGTTTATCGTCATTGAGCCATTGACAATAGCACGCAAAGCGTTTTCCAGGTCTTTTTGACTATATCGAAAGCGTTCATATCTTTTTTTCCCATCCATATTCTAAAAGAGAACAATAACATATTAAATTTGCCACAAACACAAAACAATCTCCTAAAAAAAAAATGTAGGTAGGCACAACGTTACTTTGAGTGAATATTGGTTGAAATGAACTCGTGAAGCGGCAAACAATGTATAGGCCTTCATTTCTAACAATAAGAAAAATGAAACACGAACACACTCAATTTAAGAAGTAAAACATACAAAATGATTAAAACCACGATGCTTGCCATGCTGTTCATTCATAGGATACTAGAAATCTAGTGAATGAACGACCAAAATTTCCATAGTCCATTCACTGGATTTTTCATACCTATGAATGAACACTAGTGTCCCAACACTAGCTCAAAGAATCACAATCGTTTTCTATGCAGATCCTCGAAAAACAACCATAATACAATAACGTTAACATTTAAATTTCGAACAAAATCTAAATTGAGCTAACGCCAGTGAATGAACACCCTGTTCATTCACTGGTTTTGGAACATTCGATAAGCCAGTGATGGGACACGTAAAAATATCAAGTTAATCGGTAAATAATCCACCAAACTAAACATTTACAAGAAGTTCAGCTCTTAATCTAACCACATACCTAAATGTAATGCTGATACACATCAAATAAGCACTTCAAATATCACTTTGAATATGCACTGTTCTTAGCTGGGATTTATTTTTTTCATACAAAACGAGAAATGCAGAAAAACTCAAACTTTAAACGTCAGCCATATTGCAACTGGTAGAAAATAAATTTACCGAGTGTTGCCATTGCATAGAATATCGGGTTGCTAATAGGAAAAAAAATACGAGAAGTGGTAGAAATGTCTGTATTTCTTATTTCACGTAAAAAACCGTGTTTTTGTTCATTCACTGGGGGGTGTTCATTCACTGGAGGGTTGACCCTATACCGCAATATGGTACATTTACCTTAACTGACATTGAATTTCACTTTACTACATAACTTAAGCATGGCAGGTTTTACAATAGGTAGATATAGATACAGTTTGCGTTCGTATAAACTTTGTTATACTCTTGAATTTAAATAAAACTATGAAAACGGACAAACTCGCGCATATTAATTAACTTCATTCCGACGTTTCGAACACTTTACAGGGTTCGTGGTCTGCGGGCAACTTCCACCCAGACCACGCCCGCCACGACAGTCGCCAAACTATCCGTTTTCATAGTTTTATTTCATGTGTAGGTAATCCTCGCGGTAACCGAAGAAAATAATTATCTTGAATTTAAATTAGGTATTTATTATTTTTAAAAGTTTCTTAATATAATGCTGTTTAGTTTGTAGAGTAGGTACTTACAGTTAAATTGATTGGTCCTGTTACAGGAAGTATGCCGTATAATCTATTTTATCAATGTGGTGGTAGATAATCGAGGGTCATGAATACATGAAATTTAATCATCATTGTTATTGAATGGGTTTATCAATTGAGTTTAGTTTTGCGCCACCTTTTAGCATTATCAAAAACGTCACCTAATTGTTACCTCGTAAGTGCTAAGTACATCGCCTAGATGGCGCTAAATATCTTTTAATACAGCTCCATCTTTATTTGCATGGCATAAATGCTATACAATGTGACAACTTGAAAACTACTTTACGGTACAAAAGATGGCGCTGCATGCAACTAATCTGCTTTACCGAATAGTGATGTAAATGTAAACAAAACATACTCAACTACTCTGAAAGAAATGAGGAATGATACAAGGATTATGCAAGATTTTATTTCATTTAATTGTTTTATCTTGAGTAAGAATTTACCTTTGCAAGAAAACGGATTCATATATATACTGTTTAACTTGTTTTATTAAATTTCGGCGGTATCGATTTAAACGCAACAAAAGCATTCAATGGACATCCCTACCCATCTGTTAATGTTGGCTGTTTTACCGACTGAGCACTTTTAGAGGTTCGTGGTTGGCTAAACGCGTGCGCGTCGCGTTTTTATTCCTTCTCTTTTTCTATTGGATTGGTTTGTTTTGTGTCATGTCCGAACCCTTGCTTGCAATAACCTGCTTGTGTATTTTTTGTTGTTAAAATTAAAGCAACTATTATTTTAATGGTAGAAATAGTAATAAAATATAACATAGTATTGTGATGATAAGTGCTGTGAATAACTGTACTCTAGGCTGGGAATCTAAAGCGGCACCGTGGAGTCACGAAAACGAAGGTAAAAAAGTTTTCATTGTTCCTACTGACGCTTCGGTTACGGCGAAAAACTGAAAATCGATCCGTCTGCTAGTAGTATTTCCTCTTTATAAATAGTCAGAATACTTATAAACCTATTTTATTGTAGTCTAGGATTAATTGATTTTAAGGCGCATGTGGAGTAAACATTCGTTTTACCAGCCACATGGGTCGATAATCCCTGACGGTGATTACTATTCCACAATATTTATCATTTTCATCAAATAAATGAAGCTCTATTATTTTTAATATATATAACATTTCGTTTTGAACTCTTCAGTAAGTGGTTTCATGAGTAAAGAATTAAATTGAGGTTAGAATGGCTATAATAGATATATGCAGCTTTGTTGTGAGTCAGTACACAGCTGTATAGACACATAACAATTTATTTTTATATTTTATGAAACAATTTTCCTCAAAACGTGTTGTTATTTACCATTGTGACTGAACGTTTTCCTGTGTAATATTTCGTCCTCAAAATCCTCAAATAGAGGTGTCAAACTGTTAATAAACAAAGTCATTGTTCTGTTGTTAATGATTTAACCTTTCGTAATCTAGTGACGATTTGTGTATTTAACTATTGGTAGCGTTCGGCGTCGCTCGTCGTATGCTCGTTTTAAAATAGTATTTGTATGATACAATGCAATACAATACAGTATCTGTAGTCATACTTTACATAAAATAACATTATTCTGACGATGTGAAATGAGTCTGAATGAGTTAAACATTACAACTACAACACCAAAACATTTAGATAGATTAACAAGTCTCATAATCATAAGTACATTACCTACAATGCAATCATTTGCATTATAGGTAATATACACACCCATAAGTCATAATCAGAAGGTACCTATAATAAACAGTAAACTTACTTTTTATGTACTGAAAACACATTGTGGTACATGTATTGTACAGGACGTTTTTTTTATTTCGTAAAATTTAAGGGAAATTTATTTAAGTCAATTTAATTTTTCTACAAAAGTAGTGTCGTAACTCTTACTGATATTGAGTTATTCAAAAATAAGTTGAATGACTGAACAAGTGTATTGTAACTTAGTCCTAGGTATCAGCTGCTTCTCCTTATGTCTGGCTTTCCTCAAATTTGTTTAATTGCTTGTACATTTCCTTTATTTTTTAATTACTTGACTACTGATGGAGACTGTGGAGTGGCCTCCCTGTTTTTCATCTGTTGTTACAGCTACTTATATCATTGCATTAAAATGATAGTGCAATGACATAGTAGGTAGTCTAGGTACTAAGTGTCAGAATGTCAGAGAATCATAATCATATTAAATGTCTGACACATGCCTTTGTGGTGTCAATCGCAGGAGTAAATCATGTTTATTAAGGCTGTCATTTACCTTATTTACGAGGTCATCACAACTCTAATGAAACAACTACAAAATTATGCATGACTATGTACCGGCTCTATTATACCTATATTGTGGTGAACAGTTTTGTCAGCCGTTGTTTAGTAGTCACTGCCTATGAAGCTGGATATTCAAGGTTCTAATCCCGATGGCTTTAATTTATGAGTTTATCACAAACATTTTTTTCTTTGGTCATGGTTGTTTTCTATGTGTTTGAATTGTCTATTATACATATTTTGTTTAGTACCCACAACACAAACTTAATCAAATTGAGCGTACTGTGGGACTAGGTGTATTAGGGTAGGATTGTCCCATGATTTAAAAAAAATATATAAAAATGTGTAACATGTTTATTATACATGTTTATGATAGTATCTGTAAAAGTACCTAAATCTACGGGCTACAAAAAAAATAGTTTAGTTAACTCATACTCACACTATAATTACATGAGAACAAAAATGCATATAAGTATGTTTTAATCAGGTTTAAAATTAACACTTATTGAAACTAAAATAATCTAACAAACTTAACATCAACATACAAAAAAGCCACCATAAAGCTACTAACTGGTTTTATAATTGGCCATTTCATGATCACTAAAAGATTTTTAACATAGGTATTCATGTTTTAACCCCTTACCACATTAATAAAAAACAAATTGTTGAAAATTGAACTTGAATGGCAATCATTAGAGTTCAATTTTATAGCGGCCATATATGGCTTTGAATCCGGTAAGGGGTTAAAAGTTTCATTTGTTACTACTCACTACTTCTGTTCAATACTTCTCACTAACAACAATTTTACCAGGAGATAATGTAACTAATTCATGATACAACCACTAACATTGGCCTATTTCCATTCAGAGAAGCTATTGAGCTCACCCGAATAAATTGTTCCCAAGTTTATGAAATGGCATGCTCACTCATACAAATTCACAAAGAACTAAATACTACATTTATAGTTTATTAAAGAAAACTTTTTCATTATGTTGCATGAAGTACTTTAAAATTTTCTGCAATGTAATAAATTGTAATGATCCATAATAACAGTAATAATACACTATTTATTTGTTGTTTCAGGTAAATGAACAATAAAATGACACTGTTTCATGATCATGATCCTATCAAGGTATTGTATTATTAATTGTTAATAACAACTATTAATGCCCTTCTAAGAAAAATGTGTGTCTTCATTGAAACTTGCTTAAATAAGCCATTAATTTCATGGTATTACTACATAATTTTAGATTTCACGGTATTTTATCAAGAAAAAAACATGATTTTATTTGGATGTGAACCAACTCACATGAATTTTTCATTTAACACCTTAAATCGACTACAATGCAATCTTAAAAAATGTCAATTTTGTCTGGATTGATTCCTTTTTGCATAATGACTTCCATTTATATTTAACGTTAAGTAAATGTGTATTATATGTGTATGTGTATCTCAAGCATGGTCACTTACAAAAATATGTCCAAAATGTAGGAGGGAATGTCCCTACTAATTGGAAAATCGGTGTTTGGGCTTTTTTTGGAAAACACGGTTGAGATAAATGTGAAAAACTTATTTCTAATGATTAATAACAGCCATGTTCATGAATTTGTCGAATATTGCCCCATAAATTATTCTGCCTACTTAACTACAATTTTTCCAATACAAAAAACAGTCCCCTGGCGTGTCCCAAACCAATTTGATATGTACCTATCAGATCATTTTACCAATGTTTTCCTATATAGCAAGGTGCTTCTGTTAAATTTATAAAGATGATTACACAATAATAGATTTTCAATTAATAATGTTTGTAATTACATTATGATTTTTAATCAAACATTGTCCCAAAAGTACAAAAACAGTACCCTGGCGCCTTATCATGACTAAAATAAAACTAAATTATTATGTCGACACTTGTACCTACTAGATAAAGCGATTTGGTTCTGATGGAATTTTACTGTTGAATTCACTATAATTTTAAGCCAAAGTTGGTATGGGACTATTCCAATTTTTCAAATAGTGGAGAAATACCCAAGAATAACATTTGATTATTTTGATTTTAACGTCTATAATTGACTATAACTGACATGCTATGACTATGACAGCAGTTTTATTATATTCCGTCGTACAGAATTTTTGGGTCCCGTGTATTAAATTTAAAGCGTCCTTCCCTAACTTCCAAAGTTTCCCGAAAGAAAATGTTACAGAGACGCATTACCGCATTTGTAAAGACCTCTTCAACAATACCCCACACAAAGGGGGAGTGCGCTCCAAAAAAATAGCTATCCATTCTTATACATACATGTAAGTGAGGGAAAGTTGTTCTGAAAAGGAAAATTTCATGAACTTTTTAGTGTTCCGTACGAACAATTGTGAGTCTGTTACATTTGGTAGATTTGCTATAGGTAATAATAATAACATATAAGACGAACGAAATTGTTTGACTTAAGTGCTATTTATTAATAATGGTTAAAAGGAACATGCTATTTCTATTGTACCTATGTTATTCAGTAACGGTAGGTAATGAATGTAGTACCTTTTTGACATGAGTCATGACTACCCGTTCGACTGAGAAACACTGCAAAATTATGTTGCCTGCTCTGTAGCAGGCTCCATAAGCTCCATTGTAATAAAAACTATTATCTCGCGCGCTCAGTAAGATGTGCTAGGAACTGGGAAATATACATACAATGTGTATTGTAATTTTTGATTAATAATTAACATCGTATTTATTTGAACATAATGGTGTTTGTTAAACTTGAACAATGATTTCGGTCAAACAGTCACACTCTCCTAAACATTTCGATGTTTAGCACATTCACTAAATTGCATTACATTTTCGTTGATAGTAAAGCAAACAAATACGAGTATGTTCCTATTATACCATAATGAACTTTTCATTCGTACGTCTGTATCGAGCTTCTATTTTGTGAGAAAAAAGAGCGAAGTGAAACTATACTACTTTAATTATTAATTGTAACCGATACTAACACATATCGACGCTATAGCGCTAAATGTAAGCCAATGGCTACAGACAAGTTGTCAAAAGAATTAAGCAGCTGCCATTACCATTCAAAGGAACAATTTCCACATAATGCCCTCTGTGAAGAGCGACCGGCAATTGTCAATCATGCAGTATCGCCTTAAAATAAAAATGTTACAGGTTAAAGTGCTAATGAACGTATAACCAAAACCTTGTAAACTCGATAAAGCGTGTACAAATATTTATAAGCGCCTGATAAAATTGGTTGAGATTTTCCTTCAGGAATATGGAACCAAATTTAAAGCTTCTAATATTGTTTGCATAACACCGTGTGTTTCTTGCATCCTCGATTCAAGTAGCGCGAGTACTCGCGAAGGAACGCTTATTCTTATTATTATAGCAGGCAGCCTACCTGAACCGCACCGCTCCGTGAGCGTCAGCAAAAAGTAAAAAGATAATTTTTCGACGACTCGGGCCTCGGACGAAAGAACAAAGGTTCACTCTTACCTAGTTATGGCTAGTTATTCCGGCTCCCCGCAGGTGTAACTTGTTATCTTTTACCGAGAATTTCTTTATTTTCTTTTTGCCGAGATAACTCGGATGTTTCTATGGCGTGAAAGTATAAGACCGTCGTTAAAGTACTTTGTGTTTTAACTGTGAAGGAACTTTATTATTATCGCACCTTACAAAGCGATATTATTGTGCTGCGGTTTATGTCGAATTTCAAATTGTGGATTGGAATTTGCGGATCGTCATCCGGCTTCGATAAGTCATACCGATGATCACGTTAGCGAATGTCGATGGCAAAAAACTTGTGGCCAGTGGCATTCACCCGTCGCCGGTTCAGCAACTCAGCTGGACCCCGTGCTGTCTAGGCCTTGAAGTCTATATGGCCGTTCAACCTACTACTAAAATAGCCACTCGCTCTGAAATAAACATAAATATGTGAGAAATTCTTAAGTATTTATAGTGCGGATATGGGCGAGCGGGGTAACTATCCTGTCTTATGAAGTGACGGTCATTAATCTTTATACCTCCACTCTCGCGCTTGGCACTCGTCACAGGTTTTATGGTGAGCGTGAGCGCCATAACTTTACCGCCGTAGAAGAATAGTTGAGCCTGGTGATGCTGTAAACACGTTGCCGCCAAGATGCTGCATTGTAATCTAAAGTGTTATCGCATTCGTAATTTTAACTAGTGTAGCTTAAGACGCTGTGTTTTTCTATTGTTAGTACTTTCAGCTCCAAAATATTGTTAATTTTGACTCTTACCTATATCTTACCACTTACTACATTCTTAAATACCGTTGTTATTATTTCTGGAAAACAAGCGAGATCAAATGAAGGAAAATAAAAAATCATTCAATTGAAACAGAATTTTCACAATGAATTTGCATATAATTATGTATTTGAATCGTTATGTGTTCATTAGCATTTCAGATTAACAACATCTAACAGAATAATAAATAATAACTTTCATAATTATGAATAACGATAGACGAGATAATCAGTGTTCATTCACATTCTTTACTAATTAAGCGCCCAAGTAAATACCTAATCTTACGAATGACGTAAATTAGCACGAGTTTAAATAAGCAATTATTTTGCCTTCTCAAACATTTCTATAAAGTAATACCAAGCATTTTAGAACACATTAATGAGCATTTAAATACACACACCACTGAAGTACAGTCGTCTTCACTAAGTCCTCTTAAACGGAAACAACAATAGTTAGCAAGAGGGGTGGTTGAGACATAGTTTGTCTCAAACCACTTGTACTTCGTATTCCAGCCTCATGCCTTAATTTTAATATAATGTGTTATGAGGGCGTACATAACAGTTACGCTCGGGAACTCTATCTAATCAAATAGTATTTAATGAAAACCTGGTTTTAATATATATTATAATTTATAAGTAATTTACGTTTGATCCATGTGCTGACAACAAATAGCTTTTTATCTAGTGAAATATAATTTCCTTAAATTACTGTAATGATTATAAAATAATATGTGTAACTTTATAATATATATTCCACTGCTTTGTATAGGTTCACGTATAAAGCCGAATTAGGCTAAGCATGAGCTCTCGCTAGCTTAACGGGTTGGAATCTTATGCAGATATCCTCACGATGCTTTCCTTCACTACATATATACTACTTAGAATCAGGAATATCTGTGATGAAGGAATAAATTATTTATGATTAGGATCTTATTTTATAGAGATACGAGATTACATAATATGTGTATAGGAGGCGTAAAGCAAAGCGCCTGTAAATCGAATCAGAATTTCGGTTAAGTTTAAAAATATAGCTTGTCTTTAATTAGTACCCTAGCAGTTTTCAGCTCCTGTTGCCACAGAAATAGAAAACACCGATTTATATAATAGAAGTAATCAATCCTCAATTAATATCGATAATGTTAATCCGCAACGTGGCATTGAGCAGCGTTAGAAAACGTAAATCGATGTACAATGCCACTAGGCGGAAGGCTAGTGTTCTGTAAGATTCCGCAACAGACATCGGGGCCTATCAAACGCTGTTTTGACGAAGATAAATTGAGTTATTCATAATGAGCCGACCTAAGCCCGATACTTGTTAGACTGTAAGGACTTGTCTCGAGCTTTGTTAATTTCCTGCACAATAGAGGCTCATGCGAGACAGACGGCTCAAGGAACACTTTCTATTTTGGGTTTCGCGACTAGTGAATGTTATGTCCGCATCGTTGCTCACAGTATTATGTTAATTAAAATTTAGTGCCTTAATATATTAAAGTTGTTCATATTTCGGTTGTGAACTACCTCATAAATTTAACACAAGTTATTCGTCTGTGTAACTGTGTATATTATTTCCTTTGGTACAATAGTTTCTTTTGTACTGAAGAATTTTCTGTTTTTCGATATCCCCCTGGGCAAATCCACTGTTAGTTGTCACTTACCAATTCAGGTATTAAAAAAATAAGTTATCAAAATTAAGTTTCCGCAGTTCTAACCCTTTAGGTAGATATGTGGACATTGTGGACGCTTAAATCTACTTCATTAATATAAGAAAATATAAAATAAATTGTAACTGATGTAACAGTCCTGTTGATTTCCCTTTTTTGACTCTTTTGACGCGTGCACACGCAAGTATTAGGCATATATTATATGATAAACCAAATACATAGTACACAGTATTAAATAAAACCCTCTAATACGCTACAAGGTGCGTTGTGTTAATTTTAAGTGTCTTTTGCATTTTAGAAGGATACGCCACCTACCGCAACCTTGCGGTCGCGGCGCCCATTCGTTAGACGTACATGGACATAATTCGCTATTCGTGTCGGTCCTCGAGTGGGTCGTAATATCTCATTGTTACTACCGAACCCATTAACTAAGGCCTGGGCCTAAATGACGCGCTGTAATTATCGTCGCACGATTGTTTCTTATGATGTCACCAGCTCCCTAATTCACAAAGCACTTTGTCTCCGCGAACTTAGCCTTGATGTAAAGACCTTTAGCCCATTAATATCTTGAGCAATCGTTGTTCCAATTTACTCTGGTTTCCTTGTGTAAAGCAGTTTGCAAACGCAATGAGTTACAGTTCAGCTGCAATAATAATCATAATTCAAATCTGTTCAGATATTTGTACAAACTTAATTTTTCACTGCTTCATTTTTCTATCAAGTACAACATTAAGGAAAAGCAGTTAAACATAAATGAACCAAATTTTTTATATACAAATTTTACCCTGTCGTATACCCGTTTGAAATCATTAAGAGTTAATGTACACTGTACAGATAATTTGCACAACCATCGAACTGTAAGTAAAGACACCCCACACAGAAAATTATTTTTGATTAAAGGTATTATTAAAATTTACTTCCGCATTTTCCTCCAGACGCTATAACTAATACGGAGTTGCAAATTATTAAGAACTGCCTAAAACTTCCACCTCGTTTTTGAAACTCACATACGTATAACGAAATAAATCATAAACTGCGAACAAAGACCCAGAGGGGCTTTAAACCCACATTAGACGCCATAATAACTGTGAATACCATCCTCGGCGTAAATACTTGAATTCCCTACGGAGTCATTTAACGTTGCCAGCGTTTCAAATAAGAAAGGAAACTGAAATGCAAAGTGCCAGACAACAAGAATGGGATTCCTCTACAATCTACTCACGTACGACTGTTGTCAACTTTCGCAATGCTACCTCGCGACACTCAAATCGTAAGTAGACTCGAAGGCTAAATAGCAGTCGAGGTTATGAAGCCGTCTACATGAAGTTTCAAACTGTTGAGCCCCGCCGTGTCGAATGGGAACTTTATACAAACCTTACCTTTCATTTTATTCGAAAAGGGGTTATAACTTTGTTACAAATTGTTTCCGAGAAGATTAAACCCTTTGCTACAGCCCAGTATTTTAGAAACTCGCCAGATCAACGCATCAAAGCGGAAAGCCGATTTTCTTTGAACAATATAATATAAATTGCTTAAAATGGAAGATCACACGGTTTGCGGTTTCATTGAATACGTTGTGCCTAGGTAAATATGAATAAGTGCGAAGGTGACATTGAAGGTCTGCGTCGGTCAGAAAGCCGTGTCCCTCCTCTACTCTACGAGCATTCATAATTACTGCTATGCCATTCACTCGTGAATTTTACCTTGCGTTTACTTTATGGTGTGCTGCTCTGTTTAAAGTAGGCTAATGTGATTTAATCGTTTATTTACTAATTTTCATAAATTATGTCTGTGGCATATTTGAAAATCTTAACTTTATCGATTCAATATGATACTTTGTCAAGTTCTTGATCGCCTTAATAAATCTTAAGTCTTGTAATATCGTGATGGGAAATTATTATCCCATCAGGGTCATAATTGATAACAACATTTTATTTTCCACTGCTGGTATTATTTCAGCGGTGGCCGTGTAACACGATCAGTTTAGCATCTTAGCCTTGGCTTACTCTGGGCGTTCCCGCGATACTACTTTAATTGCTAGGCATCATTTACTATCTTGGCGCTTTAGTAAAAGAATGAATAATGATGAATAAATTACAATTAATGTTACTTATCCAATTAAGTGCATACCTCACCGCTAATTTGAGTGTTTACGAACTAGCTTAATCAACAACAATTTTAAATTATTGGTTTTCCCTGAAAATTACGACAAGTTGAAAAACTACAATTTCTAAATCACAAAACACCTTTCTAATCTCACAAATAAAAAAAAAGTAAAACGAATGTTGTGCTATCCTTCATTGCGCTCGGCGTCGTGCGTTTGATAGTCATACAAGTATTTATGAACGAAAATCTAGGAACGAAGTTTATCATTAAAATAAATACGGAGTTGTTGGCAAACGTGATCTCTGAAAATTGAAAAACTTGCTTGTATCCTCGGGCGGTCTATCAACTGCACGCAGCGGAACGGTTCGATCGGTGACGTCGTATCGGTATGGTTTATAGGCAATGCCGAGCGGACGTGCCACGGGAGTTAACTAACTTGAACTAAAACAACTCCCGGCTCATAACGAGAACACTTCGATTAATTACGATACCAATTCAGGGAGCAGTTATGTAAACACCCAAATCAATATCTAACGAAATAGGTGACCCACGTACATTTTATTGTATATTTAGGAGATAAAACAGAAACAGACAAGTAAAGAAAAGATATGTACCAAATAAGGATAGGCTTAGATGTTTCTCTATTCCCTAAACATATATCTCACTCAGAACAAAAGTGGTTTTAGAAAGTTATTTTGCCAACATGCCATACAAGTGATGCAAGTAAACTAAAAGAAAAAAAAAATACTGGACTAAACTACTTACATTCTACTCATATTGTGTGATGAAGGATACACTCGCCAAGAAAGCACGAAGCAGGTACAAGGAGATTTACAGTAAAAAAATCGTAATTATTAATATTTAGTGCTGCTAACCGATTTATTGATATTTAGTGTTGCCGTGTGGTGACAGCAGTAAGAATACACTTGTCACCACCCCAGCTCTTTTCGTGGGTGTTGTAAAAATTTACTAGGGGATTTAAATGTCAGTGACCAAAAGTTTAATCATTTTAATCAAGATTGATGATGGGCAGCAGCGTCATCATCATCAACTCGTTATAGTGCTACTGCGCTCGCCAACCCGGTTGCCCAGCATGGCAATTATGGGCATTGCCTCTTGCGCCCATACGCATAGATAGATAATAGGAAAGGCCTACTTCCAACAGTGAGCTGAAATAGGCTGGTAATGTTTTTTTTTGTGACAAAGGTAGACAACTGAGCTCTCAGCCCACCTGATGGAAAGCGGGAACCGAGACCCATGGATGCACAGTGACCAAAAATCGCCTATGCGCTGCCTACCCTGAGGACTTAGATGGATTGCCTCTATGCCAGTAATCCACATGTGTGATGAGTATTTAACTAAAATTTGCAACTTATGAAATACTTGAAATAGGGACACATAATAACACCACCACCACAGTTTTAAAGTTACAGTAAATAACTTGTTGTCGGTACACTGGTACAGAAAACAGGGACGGTGTTCAAGAAAATTTAATTAATAAATTATATTGATCAGAACTCTGTGGCATAGCAAACTCGATTTCCATTTAAATTCGTTCACCTGTCGACAACAAAATAACGGAAAAACAAAGCAAGAAAAATTCATCGGTTATAAATTTACAACTGACTGAGTTGTGCGTAGTATAGGATGTCCTAAAAAGAACGCAAACTTTAAATGTTATGACACATTTATATTTGTTCTTTGAATCATAATATTCATAATAACGCAAGATTTGAAATCAATCAAAAAACATTAATTTTACATACGAGTACTCTTTTGTTCAAATGTTCCATGAATTTCGCATAAATATGGCTGCCTTTCGTTGGGACAACGTGGAATCTTACCCTTTAAAACCTGGGTGATCGAAAGCTTGCAAACTGTGACTATAAATAAACCCATAAAAATAAACCATTTATGTTATGTCGGAATATTTGGATTTCACTGAAATAGGTAAAACAGTCAGAAAATCGGGTAAAATCAAAACGAACTTTCGTCTACAAAACCAGTGCTATACAGTACAGGGCTACCTGCTATATCAGGAAAAAAATTCAAAATTACAAGCTTTTCAACAGGTTCAAATCTTGCGTTATTATTGGGACACCTAGTATATTTACCTACTGCACAGGGCCCTAAGGGGTTTGGACCCCATTCTGGTAATTTCAGTGAATTCCGGCTTTTGCGATTTCACATCGATAGGTTGTTTCCAACGGGTTATATAAAGTTAAAGGTGTATATTAGCAAGATCTCATGCACCAGGTTCGGAAGGAGATTCGAGGGTGCTACAGGAGCAGTGTTTTCAACTGAACTCAAATCTTGTGTTATTTTTAGGTACACTCCATAATGAATTCATTGATTATCATTTTTATGTATCTACATTTTGTACTCACCGAAACCGATCATACTTGATTTCAACTTGCTTTGATCGCAATTCGCGTGGTTTTATGAAGAAAAAAGAGCCTAGCAACATCTTTAGGGTTGCCAGCACCCGGACATATAGCTTTTTTTAGAAACTATCCCCCTGGTCTGCAACCGCGAACATCGAAGTTCGTAAATTTCGGGGGTTCTCCGTTACTCCAACGAAGACATCATTAGAGTGACAGAGAAAAATTCCCGAAATTTGAGAACTCCGGTGTTCGCAGTAGCAAGCCTGTTTTTGCGTCTGCACAGCCGCAGCAGAGAGCCACAGCTTTTGTCCGGTTTTTGCATAATAACTAACGACGTAAGTAATGTTTGCTAATAAAATACACAGGCCAGACCAAAAGGGTATGACAACTCGAAAACACCTTCCCCATCTGTTTCAGTAGGGACCTATTGTTCGTCTAATATACATGTATGTATTGTTACTCTGATCTATGAACACAAAAACCCATGTAGTAGAAGTTAGTATCACTAGTATCTACTCGTTTCATATCTGTCGGAAGCTATTATTTCTAAGAGAAAATTATATCAGGCTTGTCGCGGAAGCCTTTCATGTCATGATGGATTTTGTCAGATTGTGTCGTCTCGGTGGCAGCGGAGCCGCGGGCGAGCGGCGGCGGGCGCGTTATCATAGGGCGGCACATGGCAGCCGCGCGGGGGCGCCCGGCGCGATTGTCAGTCCCACTCGGAGCGACGCACCGACCGAACGCCCCGCGCGGCGCGAACGCGAACGCAACGACTCGCGAATCTAACCTCTTCGAACTCAAACTATTTCAACACTGTGTTACTTACATTCGCACCCGCAAGCCTTTAATTACTTGACAAATCAATGGTACACTTTCTATTTTACTGTCATTTCAACTTAATCCAAAAGTTTATCGACCCTAACTTTGCTGCCATAACAACCCTTATTCAGTTCTCGTAGTCGCTCCCTCTAATTATTG